>JAQLOM010166855.1:0-11684 GCA_030068315.1 Chrysichthys thysi
GTTGCATCATTCCCAAGAAGACTCCTGGCTGTATTAGCTCAAAAAGGGGCTTCTACTAAGTACTGAGAAAAGGGTCTGAATACTTATGCTCACGTGATATTTCAGGTTTTTCTTTTTTTTAATTTACAAAGAATTCTATAATTCCGTGTTTGTGCTGTCATTATGGGGTACTGACTGTAGATTCATGAGGGGGAAAAAACAATGTGCTTGATTTTAGCATAAGGCTGCACCATTACAAATGGTGAAAAATTGAAAGGCGTCTGAATACTTTCTGACTGCACCTTATACGACTTATTTAGAGGAATGGCAAATAAAAACGCTTGAACTACACTATGAACACACAAATGGCTAGTGCCAGTGTGACTGAGAATATGCTCCCTCCCACAGAGAAACATAGCCAGTATGCACTTTAGACTCCTGGCTATGGATGACAGTCAGTTCACACTCACAATCTCCTGACAAATGCATTTCTGTGGAGCCACAAGGGAACCTTTATTATTATTACACACCCACCATTTGGTCAGTGCAAACCATTAAACTAAACCATTTAAGCTTCCTTGTTTGAAAATGGAACATACAGAAATTTGCAGTGAAACACATGTGAGAGAAAACACATGCAAGATCAGAGAGACCCATGTGGAAACTTACTCAAGCAGTCATCTGGTTTGTATTATTTTTAAGCATGTGCAACCAGAAGACTGAATGCATATTCTTCACAAGTCCAGATATTAAATCATGATGATGATTTCATCAGAATTGGACATACTGATTGTTTTGTTCCACAAGCTGATTATATGAAGATTAAATTACCTTCCTGCAGGACTTCCAGACGATTAAAAGGACATTCATCCTTAGTTTATTATCATGTGCTTCCAAGAGCTACACATTTTGTTTATCCTCTGTTTCAGTGAGTGTACTGAGGCAATCATTTTGGTAACCTATTGTGTTACTAAAGATTTCCATTTGGTTACTTCATGGTCATGTATTTTTTTTCTCCTCTATTGTGCAGTATTGTGATGTCTTACGAGTAAATGCACAATTATCTTTCTGTTATTTATCCCTAAAGTCATCACCTACTCTATCCAGTTTATCCAGTTATCCATTTTAGATTGAAATTCTAGAGACAATGTATATCTAAGTAGATGTTAGTTGGAAAAATACAGTCAGGTGCATAAATATTTGGACATTGATGCAGTTTTCGCATCTTTGCCTCTGTGCACCGCCACGATGGATTTAAAATGAAGCTGTCGAGATGTGATTGAAGTGTATGCTTTCAGCCTTAACTCAAGGGCTTTAGCAAAAATAGTTGATTAACAGTTTAGGAATTACATCCATTTGTTACATAGTCTCTCCAATTTTACAGGCTCGAAAGTAATCAGGCAGTCGACTGATAAGGAGTTTCATGTCCAGGTGTGGCCTGTCTCCTCATTATTTCATGGCACATTAATGAGATAAAAGGTGTGGAGTTGATTCCAAGCAAAAGTGCATTTTCTGGGCATGTTCTGTTGTTCATGGGAACTCTCAATTTGCTGTCCAAAGAGGAGTTGATTACAAGTGAAGCAGGCCATCATTAGACCGAAAAAAACAAAACAAAACAGACTTATCAGATAGATAACAGAAACTGGTGGCCAGGAGTGGCCAAGTGAACAAATTGGTACATTCTTAAAAAGAAGGAATGCACTGACAAGCTCAGCAACATCAAAGGTCCTGGAAGACCAAAGAAAACAACTAAAGTGGATTGTAGAATTCCTTCCTTGGCAAAGAAAAACGCCATTCACAACTTCTAGGCAAATTAAGAACACTCTCAAGGAGGTAGAAGTACCATTGCCATCATCTATAAACACAAGACACTTTCATGAATATAAACCTGTCAAACATGGTGGAAATGGGCATTTTAGGTTGCCACTGGAACTGGGTCACTGGTAGTTATTGATGATGTGACTGGTGATAGAAGGATGAATTCTGAAATGTTACAGATGTAGCTACAGTTTCTTCTCAGATTAAGTCAAATGCTGTATAACTGATTGCTGACTGGGACTTTACAGTACAGCTGGACAATGACCAAAAACATGTCATGAAAGCCATCCAAGGGCTTTGAAAGGCAAAGAAAGGGAATGTTCTTATATGGCCAATTCAGTATTATTTTCACCTACTGAAGTCAAAAAGAAAGGCAGAAAGAGCCATAAACAAGCAGCAACTGAAGGCAGCTGAAGTAAAGGGAAGCCTGAGATGACAAAGCATCTCAAAGAAAGAAACTCAGTATTTGGTGGCGTCCTTGGGTTCCAGACTTCAGGTTGTTATTGACTGCAAAGTAGTTGTATTAAAAATGATGCTTACATTTATAATCATGTTAGTTTGTGGAAAATGTAGCGATTATTTTAAAATAATGGCTGGAATTCCTAAACGGATAATGCGACGTTTTTGCAAAAAAAACCTTGAATTAAAGCTAAAAGTCTACACTTCAATCACGTCTTGAGTTCTTCATTTTAATTCCCTTTTGGTGTTTTTAAAGAGGCAAAAGTCCAAAATGATTAACTTTGTCAATGCGTATGCGCCTGCCTGAATCTAATTATCATAAACATATTAAATTAGTTCATTATTTTTAGTACATACAGTTCTTTTGCTTGCTTCAAAATCAGAGGTCTGTGACATCAGCTGACTTTTAAAAAAGTAAAAGCACAGCCAGACCAGTTCACCCTCAAGGAAAAAATGTTTAAAAAAAAAAAAAAAAGGAAGGCAGTTTGTGCTGATCACAAGAAAAATAAGATAGCATGTGCTAGTGACTGCACACATTCATGGGAACCACAAAGAAAATAAAAAATTGAATCAAATAATCATTCTTCGCCTCCCCATCCCACTGACCTGAGCAGTTCCAGCTGGTCTTGTTACACATCAGCCAAGTGTGCAGATTACAAGCTCTGGGAAAAGGAGGAAAGGCCTACTGGGAAAATCAATTCTGCTTTAAAATGCCTAAAATACTAAATTGCGCAAACACTGTGTGCACCATACAGGGCTATTTCTGAGCTATTTTGCAAGGTGAGACTACACAATAATTTTAATTGTTTTTTTTTCTCCTCTAGAATCTCTGACTAATGTTCCTCGCTTCTTTCACAACACCAAATTTCTTTACTTGCAGTAAACATATGTCATACATCATCTTTGACTTCCCCATATCCTCTTGATCCTGTCTGAATATTTTTTAAACCATAATGGGTTTCTCTAAGAAACCAGAATTCTGCTATTACATCTAGTGAGCAGAATATTTTTTTATTAGTTTTAAGATTGTATATAATAAAAAGTAATTCTATAGTTTCACGTCACAAACCCCATGACTGATCTTACTTCATAGAGAGCTAAATTAAAACCTACAGAATTAAATGTTGGCATAGAGTTTTCAATTACTTAAGCTGTTAAACTTAACTGCAGAAGACTGGAGTGTTTTCCTACCTTGCAGCTAGTGTTCCATGGATAGACTCCAGTTTCACCACAACCATGAGAAGGAAAAAGCAGTTGAATAATGATGATATGCTGAGCTCAGTCATATGGCCTTATTAAATACCAAAAGCACTAGTGGGGAAATAGGCTTTGAGTTGCAAAAGCTATGTAATTCCTTTTTTGTGTGTGTGTTTTTTTTAATATACCACAATGTAGTTGAATTCTCTCTCTCTCTCTCTCTCTTTTTTTTTTTTTTTTTAATTGGTAGAAGGTTTCATACCAGAACTGACAGTAGTTTTGGCTGGAAGAGGAATCTCAGGTTTATATTAATGCACCCATTCTCCTATAGTACATTAACTTTTTTATATATAGTAACTTGTAACGTTATCATGTTTCATTAATTGCTGTAGGGTTTACAAAGTCCTAAAATGTTCGGTATGCTCTTAATGTTGAACTAGCAGCACTAAAGTAACTTCTGGAATTTTTTAATGTTGAAATTACATGCAGTGTTGCATTGGTGGCCTGCTGATGCAGTGGGGAGTGCTGTTACTAAACAGCTCCGGCGTTCCCCGTTCAATCCTGAGCTCAGGTTACCATTTGTGTACAGTTATGTGGAGCACCCAGAGGAAACACATACAGAAAGGCCCCCAGTTAACCAGGGGATCAGACTCTGAACCTTCCACTACACCACCATATTGCACTGACCAATACTCACTCTTGCTCATTTTCTATGCTGCTTATCCTTTCCATGTCTATGGGTACAAGGAGACTGCAGAAGGAAACCAGAATACCCAAAGGAAACCCATGCAGGCCCATGGAGAACATGCAATCTCAGCACAGAAAGGCACCCTAATCGACCCAGGGACTGGATCCAGGACCTTCTTGCTGTGAGGAGACAGTGTAAGACTCACCATTACGCCATTGTGCATGATTGATTAAATCCCTAAACAAAAAATGTGACCCATACTGGCAAAATTAGTCGGAATGCACATAGGCTAAGAGCTAAGCTATGAGCTAAGAGACAAAATGTGATTTCGGTTGAAGTGAGATTTTCTCAAAAATGAGTCCATAAAGCCCTCATTTATTGATACCCATGATAAAACAGCAAGAAAACATCCCCAACTACTTTTATTTTTAGCTTTTGTTCATTATGTTCATATGTTGTTTTAATTAGTCCTTTATCGTAATATTCCATGATAAATCCGTTTTTTACCGCGTGCTCGCCGCAAGACGGGGGAATCCCCCTACCCATATTTGTTATCAGTGTGAAGCGTAGTTCCTCTACTTTCTGATAATACACATGGATTCCCGATGATGCTTTTATGAACCAATGGAAAGCAAGTTTCCAAACCCCATTAGACGTGGTCGACTTCAGTTGGATGTAACTCGGTCATTTTTTTGTCCGATTTCAACAAACCATGCCTCATTCTGAAGGTCTTTAGAATGATAATGTGGAAGTAACAATAACTTACTTTTGAAAATTTCCCCATTCTGACTCATTATGCCAGCACGGGTCACAAACAGGGCCGGATTAACCATATGGGCAATTGGCCCGGTGCCCAGAGGCACCAACCAGCTTGGGGGGCACCAGAAGACACATTCTGCCACCCCACCCCCCGGTCGCAAGATTTTAACACTGCCCCCACCCCCGGAATAAGATCGGGGCACTAGTGAGCTTTAGTGCCCAGGGGCACCACGTCGTCTTAATACGGGCCCGGTCACAAGTTCGTTCGTTCGTTCATCTTCTTCCACTTAATCCTGTTCGGGGTCGCGAATACATCCTGGACAGGTCACCTGTCTACCGCAGGGCAACACCCAGATACAGACAACCATTCACACCTAGGGCCAATTTAGAATCGTCAATTAGCCTAATCCCCTCTGTGCATGTCTTTGGACTGTGGGAGGAAACCGGAGTACCCGGAGGAAACCCACACGAACACTGGGAGAACATGCAAACTCCACACAGAAAGGCCCCCTTGCTGAACCCGGGGCTCGAACCCAGGACCTTCTCGCTGTGAGGCAACAGTGCTAACCACTCACCCACCGTGCCGCCCGCCCGGTCACAAGTGATTGTAATTTTATATCTAAGCTCACATACAGGAGCGCACAGTGGTGTAGTGATTAGCGCTGTCGCCTCACAGAAAGCAGGTCCTGGGTTCAATCCCCGGGGGTTGACCTGGGCACCTTTCTGTGTGGAGTTTCCTCCCACAATCCAAAGACACAGAGGGGCTACACTAAATTGCCCGTAGGTGTGAATGTGAATGGTTGTCTATCTCTATGTGACAGCCCTGTTGTGGATATGCGACCTGCCCAGGGTGTAACCCCGCCTCTCACCCACAGTCAGCTGGGATTGGCTCCAGCTTCCCCCCACGACCCTGAACAGGATTAAACAGCAGAAGATGAGTGAGCGAGTTGTCAGAAAAGCTTCCAGTCAGAATTTCTTAAAACATTTAATCCTTCTGGTCCACAGTGTTCAATATGTCCTGTAAGGTCCCTAACTTCATCTGAAGGGGGAATATCTGAAGAAAGACCAAAATAAAATAAAACGAATGAAATTCTGTTGACTGATCCAATCCCTGGGAATGGACATCCAGATACTTTTGCACAAGTATTTCATTGTGTGCCTGTTAACTGGTAAACGTGACGCACTAACTTTGGATATTTGGACATTTTTGTAGATGGAATCTTTGTTTAAAAAAAAAAAAAAAAGTACTAAAGCAACAAGCTGCTCATAGCAACAACCCAGACCGCAGTCTATTCATAGAAAATGACAGGCGTGAGGAAAATGAACGGTTTGTGAGCGACAGGAAAGCAGCAATGAGAGAGCGCATTCCAACGCGCCGGCCCCACCGGGCTACACAATAAAGGGTGGGAACTGCACGGGATATTCAACAAATCCCTAATCTTAACTTCAACATCAACAGCTCGCTTGGTGCTTATCGAGAGAGAGTCCGAGGAAGGAGATTGTTTATGGCGCACCGGAAGACTGAGAGCCTGAAAGTCCCGCTGCACGAGCTCCTCTTTCTTTCTTCCCCTCAGCTTCCATTTTATCAGCTGGAAGATTGAGCTGAAGATACCGCGCCTCGCCTCGTCTGCTCCTTTCTGTCTCCCCGCGGCGTCTTTTCTTCCAGGACCATCTCGTTTTTTTCCTCCAGAGTAAGACTAGGAGCTAAGAGTAAGGACCTGAAACTAGTTGAGTTCAACTTTATGTCGTTTTCTTGAAGTTTTGCAGTGTTTTGCTGAACAGAGCAGGAGGAGAAGGACAGATGTGGTGGAGCTTTATGATCCAGGAGCAGCTCTGTGTCCTGTTTAATCTCCTGGAAAGAATCGAAAGAAAGAATGGTCTAAGGTGTTTTTTTTATTATTTATTTTATTTACCCAGGATCAATCCAGGTTCGTGTGGATAGTATGTGGCCTAAAAGAAGTGCTCTTTAGTGAGAGGTTGATTATTGATCCATCAGAGGAAGAGGAGTACTGAGGACCTGAGGTAAGTCCCCAACCAGCCCGTGCAAAAAAAAAACCCCAGTGTTCTTGAAACAGTTTCTAAACATTATATGAAACTTTTTATACGGATAATTCGTTGTGAGGGATTATTAATGTCAGGGTAGAAATTGCAGGTTAAGCAAAAAGTATTTAACTGTAAAACTTGCAGTGTTTTGGGTTTTTTTAAACGCTCGTATAATACAAAGGGTTAAAAGATTTTGGGGCTGAATCCCAAATAGCCCCCTGCACCCTATATATGGTCACTATATAGGGTGAAATTAGAATGGATTCTACATCTCGTGGAGCTTACTGTGTGTCCAGTAGGACGCGATTTGGGCTTGAGCCTCTATTCATGTTTATACTGTGGAATGTTTCCTCCAGGTGAGTGTGCAGTCACTTTGTTTCATCAAACATACCTTTTTCTTTTATTTGGGGGGGAAATAGAAAGAAATGAAGATATATTATTATTATATGTAATAATATATTATATTCGTGCATTTCAGAATTCGTGTTTCAGACCTGCAAGGAGTGTGCCTTGCCAAAACATTGCATTTTAGTGATATCACATAATAAAGTGAAGATGATGGTGATGGGGATGATGATTTTGTACGACACAACATAACTTGATTATCACTTTGTCTCTGCAAGAGAGAGAGAGAGAGCGAGAGAGCACAAAAGAAATTCACACCCAGTAAACATGTGGCTCTTAAACATCTGTTGTTTCAAGTGAAATCTGGTGCAGATGAAGGCAATCATGTCATTCCAGTCTTTCCTAACTGATGTCAAAACACTGCAAAGAGCTGCAAGATGGAGCTACCCATAATGTCCTTAAAGCCGTCTAGACACCATCTTGTTAAGTTAGGAGTTAATCATTGTACATTTACTGTAGTTATACTATAGCGGTGAGGATCAGTATAAATACATTATTCATCGGCAATAGCTTTGTGTATCATGTCCTGAGATTATGAGTGGCATTGAGTGAATTTCTGACTTTATATCACAAGATGATGTGGTAGATGATAATAGCAATCACGCTGAAAGAGAATAATCTTTTAAAAAAAGGGGAAAAAAGAAAAAAAAAAGAGGAAGGCCAGAGAGCAACTGTACGAGTTCCCATGAGTCTGGTGACCGCTGTTTGTGAGAATAGTGAGAGGGACAGAGAAACAGGAATTGCTTGCCATGAAATTGAACATAACTTGTGATAAATGACATTACAGCCTGACCCCGTCTGATTTCATATCGGGCATTACTCTCAGACAACATATAAATAATAAGGGTCAGCGACAGACTTTGAAAGATGTTGAGAAACTGTTTCTGTATTATGAGAGAAATAAACATTGCTTGGACATTTTTTGTCTACAAAGACAAACATATTTTGTAATGAGTACAAAATAAATATTTGGAAAGAGTCATTTAAAATAATAATTTTCCAAATAGCAGTCAGGAGCAGACAGTCGCCCCAGATTATACTGTATTTTTACAGTTTAAAAATGAAATCAACCCACAGGTAATAAATGTGATGAAAGTGATTTAACATTGTGGAAGAGTTTACCCATGCTTATTTTATCTTGCTCTGTGAAATTGGTGGGGTTTCACATGTCCCTAAAATATACCAGTAAGAAGACTGGTGATTTGAGGTGGACTGATTGCCCATTCAGGGTGTAGTCCTATTTCATGCAGTGGATATGTTCCAGATACAACATGACTTTGGTCAGGATAACCGGATTACTAAAGATTGTCAGTACAAATATTTAAAAAAAAATGGCATCAAAAAATGTCACACCATTAACTCATATCCAACGGGTGGAATTTTTGTCATTTTAAATGGAGACAACAATTTAACCATCACTGCTACACAATACAGAATGCAGGAATCAATTAAAGATCACTGCACCCAGTGTCTTTTTTTCAGAGTTTGTGTGACTGCCCTTTGTGTGGCCGTTCTGAGTGCTACTAGTTGAAAATCTCTGAAAGATTCAAAGAGCGCTGGTGTTGTCACTGCCGCTACTTTTCATGCAACCAATCATACAGGCGGGACTCGTCACCCTGGCAACCAAGACAGTGGAGGAGAAGTTTGTTCTGGTCATGCCTGTCCATACCAAGCCTAAGAATAATAAAACATTAAATGCAAGGGGGCAAGGCCAATCTATCATACAGCAGTGGTTAGAGTGATATGTTGTTGAGACATTGTTATCCTAGAAACAAAACCCATGTGCAGTGTGGGTGTGCTTTTTTTGATGAAGCACTGGGATGAAATGCTCCCCAGCACACTGCCAGCAATTTCCAGTAAAAGAAAAATACTATATGGACATTCACCCTAAAAGTTCTTTGGACTAGGCGCTGAAAGCGCTTGGATTCCTAAAGGTACTACTGTTGGGTACTACTTTACCCAAAATGAGCTTCAACTGAGACAGAAGTCTCTTGCTCATGGTGATGCATGTGATTCAAATTCATGGCCATCTGGGCAGTAGCCCAATGCTTTAACCTCTGAGTTACCACAGGTAAACATAAGATGGATTATTTTGTACGGAAGCTAAGAGGGTTTTTCTCAGACTATTTGGCAAGCTGCATTACATGTTTGGGAGGAGGGAGAGAGATAACCCCCTAATTACACATTTTCAATGCATTATGATTGCACTTTTTAAGTATGCTGTTTCAATACTGCAGCATTGGGATATTCCAAAAATCCCATTCAGGATTATGAATGTTAAATGACTGCAGTTTATTCAGAAGCAACTATAGCTTCCGTCAGGTATTTTTAGTTCTCATGCACAGAAGACGGGTGGGAAATAATTCGTCACCAAGTCTAATGTAAGAAAACTACTTCCTTTTCCTTATGTCTGTTTGTGACAGACACTGAAAATGGAGATGAACTTTGTATAGAATCTGTGCTTCTGCAAACTAGCTGGATTAAGCAGGAAATGCTAACACTGCAGCACAGCAGTAAGTTAGCTACATGATATGCTTAAAAAAGTATGGACCATCACATCCATAAGTTGACCTTCAAAAAACTGCTAACATGCACACAATTGTACACAATGTCTTTGTATGTTGTAGACTTGAAATTTCCCTTCAGTGGAACTAAGTGGCCCAAATCAGTTCCAGTATGACAGTGTCCCTGTGCACAAAGCAACATCCATGAAGATATGATTTACCAAGGTTGAAGTGGAAGAACTCCGGGAACCTACGCAGAGCGCTGACCTCAAACCCTCTGAAAACCTTTGGGTTGAACTGGAACACCGACTGCACCCCAGGACTCACTAATACCTGCATGACCTCACTATTTAATTCTGTAGAACTGTGATAGATAAAGGTGTCCAAAAACCTTCAACCATATAGTGTATATCTAGCATAGCAAGCTAGGTAAACAATTATACAGTCAGTGTTCCGGATTGAAAGCCTTGTTGATGGAAACTGTCGTAATGATAGTTGAAGTGGGGGAGTCACGTGACCGTACCCAGCCATGCAGACGTAGTCTTTTGAGCTCTGCCTCAAAACCCTCTTAAATATATATATATTTCAACAAAGATTGCCGTTTTTCTACACAGCTTGCCTACCAAATGTCTTCTCCTAGCATGTTAGGTAAAAGGGGGCTGGAAAAATCACCAGAAAAAAAGAAACCGAAGGAAACCGTAAGTGTCTCTCCAGACTTGGATAGCGCCATATTGAACGCTATCCGGCTAGCGTTGACAGAACAACAACAACATTTGGATGCTTCCATATTATCTGCAGTTAAAGCTGCAATGGACAGTGTGGTAGTGCCACAGCTAGCTGATTTAAAAGTTCAGATTAAGCGAGCCAACGAGGCTATGCAGAATATTGTAATTGATGTTGAACATTGGAGCAAAGTCGTGAACAAAAGCCAGGCTAAAGTTGACTCGCTCCAAGCAACAGTGCGCGCTAACAAATGAGACGTACAAGATCATAGTGGGCTAATCACATCCCTCACTGACAAACTCACTGAAATGGAGGACAGGAGTCGGAGATCCAACTTAAGACTGGTTGGCTTAACCGAGTCCGCAGAAGGCTCAGACCCTATTGGGTTTCTTACAACGTAATTGCCTCGGTGGATTCCTTCTCTGGCCGGAAGCGAGATCAAAATCGAGATCGCACACAGATTGTACAACACGGATGGAAAAAGAAATAATCGCCCCCGTACGCTCATCTTTAAGTTGCTGGACTATGCTGACCGTCAGGCCATCTTGAAGGGTGCCCGTGAGGTTTTTCCCATTATTCATGATCGTCAAACCTTATCCTTTTTCCCGAACTACAGCGTGGCGACAGTCAAGAAACGAACGGGGTTCAACGACGTGAAAAAGAAAATGACCTCATCCGGCTTGAAACCATTTCTCATATATCCGGCACGGCTCAAACTCACCTTCCAACACAGCACATACAGCTTCGGATCACCCGAGGAGGTGGAGCGGTTTCTCAGCGGCATTGGGGCACGGACATCCTCCCCGACGGCCTTGGCTTCACTCCCAACGATTATGGCTCAGCCGGCTCTCAAGTCCGATGACCAGCGCATGAATAGGGAGCGCTCTGGCTCCGGTACGGTTACATCCCAGCCCCAGGATTGACTCCTAGTTACCCTGCATTACCACACTCGCTTTCCTCTTTATATATACAAACATGGACGGTAACCTGCTCCACCTCTAGGTGACTGGTTATTAGCCTAGCGGTACTGGCTGTTAGATCCCTGGTAGAGAGGAGAATGCAGGCGCAGATAAAATAAAGTAGACTTTATTATGACAGTAGTAGGGCAG
>JAQLOM010166887.1:0-11683 GCA_030068315.1 Chrysichthys thysi
CAGGCCTCTCTCATCTTTTTAAATGGGAGAACTTGCACAATTGGTGGCTGACTAAATACTTTTTTGCCCCACTGTATTTGAAACCAGTTCAAAATTTTACCATCAGTGTTTGAGGTGACGTTCTACCCGAGGTCCTAGTTTTTTGGAGGTATGTACAGTAACCTCATGCAGAGAAACCTCCAGTATTTGATTAAAAACTGGATCATAGAATACCATTTAAAATGTCATAGTTATCACTTTTTAGATAATGAACTGATCGTATTGGAACATATTGGAATTAGTTTTGTCGGTCATTCATACTTTAAAAATGGTTTCTGTTCCCTCACAAGAGATTTCTCCAACTTTACACTTTTTGCAGTAGTTCTTGCTTGCTTTATTAGATGAGGTTGCTTTGTTATTTATTTACAGACACCAACGAGAAGGACAATGTGTAATCTTTTAAGATAGCATTTTAGGGTTGATTAAGGCAATAACTGACATGGTTATAAATAGACTAGTAATGTGAAGTATAAAGAAAAAGACGTTTCTTTGATTTCTTGTATTTATTTTTGTGCATTCTCTATATGGTTTATAAGTTCGACCATCACGCCCATATGAAGTTCTTCCTCAAACTGTTACCACAAAGTTGGAAGCACACAGTTGTATTGTTTTAATGTTTGAGCTTAACAGGGTACAAAGCAGTATTGTGTAGCTTTACAGCGTCCCTTCCTAGCCCAAAACAGTTCCAGCATGACGATGCCACTGTCCACCAAGCATGAATACATGGTTTGCCAAGGTTGGAACAGGAGAACTCGAGTGTCCTCCTTTTTCCACCACTTTGCATCTTTAAACTATGCCAGTTAGTGGGTCTTTAGGATTGGACCAAGGCCACTATTTGCAATTTCAGTACAGCATTGATAACTCCACTGCTGACCTGAACATTTTCAAATTCTTAATACAGAAAAGCCCATGTGATATCAATAAAAATAGCATCAGATTACATCAGGTTCATGGTCAAAACGATACATGGTCAAAAGTTTGTGGACACATGAACCACCACACTGTGTGGATCTAACTTGGTGTGTGGGAGAATTACACTTTCATCTCTTCACTGGATGTAACTGTAATCAGTTCCAGCATGACGACGCCTCCGTGCACCAAGCAAGCTCCACTGAGGTTGGAGTTGAACAAGTCAAGTCTCCTGCACAGAGCTCTGACCTTAACCCCTCTGAACACCTTTGGGATGAACTGAAACACTGACTGAAGCACCCCACGCCTCCTCACGGGACAGTCAGTGTCTGACCTCACTAATGGAAGAACATGGAGGAATCTTTATTCATCTTCTGCCACTTAATCCTGTTCAGGGTCGTGGGGGGGGGGGCTGGAGCCAATTCCAGCTGACTTCACCAATCCACCGCCGGGCCAACACACAGAGACCGACAACCATTCGTACTCACATTCACACCTACGAGAAGTCGATTAGCCTGATCTTTGGACTGTTGGAGGAAACCCACATGGACTCGGGGAGAACTCCACACAGAAAGGCACCCTGGTCGAAACCCAGGACCGTCTTGCTGTGAGACGACAGTACTAACCACCACCCCACCCTACTGTGCCACCCCGATTGAGGAATGAACATTTCTGAATCCCCAGAGCCAACCGGGGTGGGCAAACCGAGCCATGGAGGGCCGTTGTGGGTGCAGGTTTTTGGGATGATCTCTCAATTAGCCAATAATAAAGCAGTTTAGAGCTGTTGGAGGAGTCTTTTTGAACTGCTAATAGTAAGGTCATCCCAAAAACCTGCACCCACACCGGCCCCCCATGGCTCGGCTTAGCCTTCCTCTGAGAGTGGAGCTTATTCTAAGGACAAAACAGGAACTAGATCTAATATGAGATGCTCTACAAGGACATGTGAGGGTGTCAGGAGGCCACAGACTTTGGACCATATCACGTATGCCCACTGAACAGGGTTTGTTTGGGGGTTTTCCCCCTTCCTTTCCCTGATCTGTTGTCCCTCATCTTACAGAGCTTGAAACTGACGCAGGCAGGGGCGTCACCCGTGCGCGCGGCATGCTGGGTAATGTAGTTTCGCTCCCGGATCGAAAATGGTGGACGTTCAGCCTCCGCCTTTCCGAAGCCTCGATGATTTTCTTTTCAGTTCGGCCCGATTCTCCGTGCCAGACGTCCGTAATCTAGAGAGGTGGAACAACCGGATCATTAACAACTTGCTGTATTACCAGACCAACTACTTGGCCTCGGCTTTGGCTTTCCTATTGATCGCGGGGTAAGAATCCGCCGTGGTGCGTTCACTCGGTCAGCAGCGCCGCTGCGTGCTGCTGTGTTTAACACTCACACACCTCGGGTTTCACACCGACAGTCAGCTCGAAAACGTTCAAAGTCACTCAATTGTTCATCCGTCAGAGTGAGCCAACTATCCAAGCCTCGTTCTGTGATGGGTTTTGGCCTCTTGGTGTTTCTTAGGAGCAATAAACACCTCATGAAGTGACCCACTTTGTCTTACATTTGGGTTAAAAGCCTGGAATGGTCACACACACACACACACAAGATCACACCTTCATTAATTAATCTAAAGGTCTGTTCACAGATTTAAAGCTCAGGTGTTCATTATAGCCTGTAAATGATCAAACCAGTGCTTTATTTCACCCTCCAGCCTGCTAGGATGCTCCCATTTCCCTCGTCCCTTTCTTCCCCTGGGGTTGTGCTCTCATAGAAGCCTTTTATTAAAACCCTAAAAAAAATGCCAACTTGTCTTTGAGGACAGAATCTAAGAAAATATGCATTTAACTATTCAGAAAATGTGTCACCGCACAGCAAGAAGGTCCTGGGGTCGATCCCCGGTGTCGACCCGGGCGCCTTTGTGTGTGGGGTTTGCATGTTCTCAGCATGTCTGTATGGGTTTCCTCCGGGTTCTCCGGTTTCCTCCCACAGTCCAAAGACATGATCAGAAGGGATTAGGGTAACTGGCTACTCTAAATTGCGCGTAGGTGTGATTGTGAGTGTGAATGGTTGTCTTTCTCTGTGTGTCGCCCTGCGGTGAATTGGTGACCTGCCCAGGGTGTAACCCCGCCTCTCACCTAAAGTCAGCTGGGATTGGCTCCAGCTTCCCCCCGCGACCCTGAACAGAAGATGAGTGAGTGAGAGAGTGAGAAAATGTGGTACCCCATCTCAAATGACAATTTGTAATTTTTTTTTACATTGCTTCAGATTTGCTTTTAAATGGTTAACAGTGTTGAGGTTTTTTTGTTGGTGGTGGTGGTTGTGTTTTTTAGCACAGAGTAAACAAATGCACACCAGTTAATAGGTTATATAATCTCCATGCTCATGGTACAGGGTGGGCCGTGAAAAAGTAGCCCGCCTCCAGTACCGGTGCTATGTTCTTCGGAGGAGGCCGTAGCCCGTTTCTCTCCATCTGGCGCACCACATGTATGTGCACGCATGTGAACGGGGACCATTTTCAGTATCTGTTGGGACTTTTGTTGAAGTGAATAAAACCAATTTATTTGCTCGTTCATCTTATCTTCCTATCACCAGAGGCGGGCTACTTTTTCGTTGCCCATGCATATGAGGACAGTCTAATGGTTTAACTTTTGAAATTTGGAATATACTTTCAGCCTATTAATTGTATAACGGGGTTCTACAGTTTAAGGAGTGACCTTGGAAGTGAGTATTACAATAACTGATGTCACTTCCTGTTCAGTGTTCTGAATACTTCATCGACGTGTTCGGGTCACAGGGTTATTGAATGTGCGATGTTAAAAATCATGAATGAGATATAAAGAGATTCACATTTCAATGCATAATATGATATTTGAAGTGATTTAATGATTATATTTCTTGTCATTGGAACTTTTTCTAGACCAGAACAGTCAAAAGTGCTGTAGTGTTTTTTTTTTTTTTTTTTTTTTTTTTTTTTTTTCTTTTAAGTTATTTATCTGAAACATGCACATATGTTATCGTGAAGGACGCAATGTTTAAAATGTCTTTTAACTTTCCTCTTTCCTCAGGTATTTCTGGCCCTTTCAGCTCTTCCTTGGAGCGGCTGTGGTGACCTTGGTGTTTCTGGGCTTCGTCTGGGCTGCGGAGAACAAGGCCACAGTGAGACGCTTCCGCAGGAACCACCCTTCCCTCTGTCTGATTGCCATATTGGGCTCCAGCTACTTTCTGCTGTCCATCCTGGGAGAGGTGGCCACCTTTCTCTTCGGCATCACCTTCCCCATTTTAAGTCAGTATCTCAGTGTTCTACCTGCTTAGGTTTTCATAATCTTTTTAGAAAAGAAATCCTTTGAGTTAAAAAAAAAACTAATAGTCCACAGACCACGTAATGATCACAGACCTGATCTATTTTACAATCATCCAACGTTTCGAACATTGCACAAAAAAAAGCATGCGTCCTCATGTTTCTGTATCGGAGCCATCGGGACATCTTTGTATACAGTCTTCCATCCATTACATAGCGGTAAAATTTTGATTCTAGATCCTGTTAAGCTCTATTATTAATCTGAATCCTGGGACATATGTTATGGATCACTGGAGGTGTTCCAGTTTGAGAAACCATGACCTTAAAACCAGCAAATTGTTCTAAATGTATCTTGAGCATGTCATCCGTTAAATCTGTACTTCCTTCTTAATAATGTTAATAATTGTGCCATCTTTTTCAGTGATTCTGGTCCATGCGTCAGTAAGGCTACGGAGCTTAAAAAATAAAGTGGAGAACAAACTGGAGAGCATCGGGCTGAAGAGAACACCTATGGGTCTGCTTCTGGAGGCACTCGGCCAAGAGCAAGAGGCCGGCTCGTAGTGTCCGCTCCTGTCCCGAAGCAACCTTCAGCAACCTGCCCTCAAGTCCTAAACACTATAAGCAGTATGTTTTTACTATTGTGCCATTGTTCCTACACACAAACACCAAGGACTTAGGCGAAGAAAACTAGGATTCTGTACAATACAATACAGTGAAAAGGTTTGCATCCCCTCTGGTATTTAATGAAAAAAAAAAAAAAACAAGGCAAAATCAAGAGACCAGTAGTTTAACCTGTGGCGTTAGAACTATTAAACTTTTTAACTAATATCATTTCCTTTTTCTTATTTTTTTATCACTGTTCATGTCTTGGCGTCCACTCTTTGACGACATTTGCTGCTTGTGATCATAATGAAGGACCGTATATGACAGGAGAACACTATAAATCGTCTTATTAAAAAGATTATCTGCTTTTTTTTTAATTTTATTTTAAACCATGGGTATGCAAACATTTTCCACTCAATTTTGTTTCAAGTGAAGAATAATCGAATGAACAGCTACAGCGTGCCTGCCTTTAACACTCCACGTTTATGATTTTATTGCATTGAAAATGGACTTTTTTTTTTTTTTTAAACCATGCATTGAATTTGCCCATTTTTATTTTTGAATTTCTTTTCTTGTTGCACATACACACACGAGTGCATTACCTTTCTCCATTTGTGCCAACATTCCCAAAGTGACAAGGGCCTTGTTGATAATTGCACATACTGTTGTTCGTGACCAATGCATTACACATTCTTATATTGTTTTGCCTGATGATGATGATGCATAGATACACCGATTATTTATAAGCTTATTGTCTAATTGCCTAATAAGATATGTCAAAATGTGAACAGAAATGGTGTCGGAAGAGTCCCATAAATGGCTGAATTCATTATTGGAGTTAAACTCTTCAAGCGTTTATATTTGGATCCTTTTGAGTTTTTACGTGTTCGCACGTTTTCACAAGTATTATGAGGATGCACTTGAACCGGCTATGTTTGAATTTGCCCATTTGCCAATGTATTGTTGAACGCCAAAGTTTTCTTTGTTTGTTTTGTCAATAAAAATCAACGTGATTTTCTAACATCAATTTTAAGCCGTTTAATACGCTTCCACGTTATGAATTCATTCAGCTTCAATAAGCGTTTTGGGAACAAAGAGTCGATCAGGGGAACGTCGAGTGTGAAGTGGGAATGCGCCTTGGATGTGATGCCGGTCCATCACAGGGCATCGTCAGGTACACACACATTTACATGACTCGTTCACACCAAGGAACACTAAGGTACTTTAGTCAGTCCATCTACATGCATGCTTTTGGAAGTTGGGAGGAAACCCATACAAATATAAGAAGAAAATGAAGACTCCACGGTACCCTGAGCTGATCCATGGACTCTGGAGATGTGAGGCAGCAATGCTACCTGCTGCGCCATGGTGCCTACACTATATGGCCAAACGTTTGTGGGTACCTAATCATAACGCTCATGTGCTTTTTGAACATCTCATTCCAGAGTCCTCCTTTGCTGTTATAATAACCTCCACTCTTCTGGGAAGACATTCCACTTTAGATTCTTGTGCATGCCTATAAGGACCTGCCTGTTCGTCTAAAAGAGTGTTAGTGAGGTCGGACGCTGATGTCCCCTGAGGAGGTCTGGGGTTCAGTCGGCATTGAAGTTCATCCTAAATGTGTTCAAGGCTCTGTGCAGTCCACTCGAGTTGACTTCCATTCGAATCCTTGGCAAACCGTGAAATCTTCATGGAGATTGCTTTTTGCGCAGGGGCGTTGCCATGCTGGAAAGTTTGGGTCTGTAAGTTTGAGTAAAGGAAGATCTTCAGAGATGCGGCCACATTCATTCATTCATTTTCCATGCCGCTTTATCCTGTTTAGGGTCACGGGGGGAAGCTGGAACCAATCCCAGCTGCCGTCGGGTGAGAGGCAGGGTACACCCTGGGCAGGTCAATTAGAATAGACAATTAACCTAATCCGTTCTTCATGCCTTTGGACTGTGGGAGGAAACCGGAGTACCCAGATGAAACCCCCGTAGGCACCGGGCACATGCATACTCCACACAGAAATGCGAAGGGCTCGAACCCAGACATTCTTGCTGTGAGGTGACAGTGCTAACCACTGCACCACCCGGCCACCAACTACTGCATACATACAATTTTGGGGAAGAATCACATAATATGGGTGTAATGGCCAGGTGTCCGCAAACTTTCCGTCATATATTGTACGTGTATATGATAATTTGTGTGTTTTATGTGTATATTTTTAAATCTCCAGTAGGAGCTCTTTGCCAGTGTATAAAGCAGTTAGACTCTATGTACCCTAGTAAGTCTGATCAAAGGCCATGTTAGCTTACCATTAAGTTAGTATTTTTATATCGCTCATTTTATTGCTCTTAATGCCTGAGTAATCGTATCATTACTGTGTTTTAAATATTAAACTACCTGTAGCTGTAGGTTGAGGTGTACAGAGCTGCAAGTGCGAACTGAAGTGAATCAGAGGGAGGTCCAGAAGTTTCTCTCTGTGCCGCATGCGTCTCCTTTAAAACGGTTTACCGTTAACTGGCTCAACCCGGGATAATCCCTCACCCAGAGCTCACAGCCATGAATTCCTACAAGGAGCTCGGGGGAAACTATTGACAGAAAAAAATATGGACATTTTAAAAAATGCATCATTAATGAACGGTCCTTCGTCATGCTTTTGTGGACCTTTCTATACCGGCTTGATCATGTAAACCTTCTCGTGCCGCTGCTGTGTGTCACCTGGACAGGTAGCTAACGGCTAAGCCGCCGCAGGTAAATTCCTCCCACAGGAGCACTGTTGAAAGATTAGTCGTTAGATGTTTAATGGAGGTTTTATGATATGAAGTAGACCGAGACGTGGAAAAGAAGAAGATACAAGAGGTGGCTCAGCTAACAGGTGGAAGAGGAAATATCTCTCTCGTGACTGAAGTGAGGAAATGGCCGGAGTACCCAAAGGTGAGGAAACGAATTATGTGTGTGAGAGTGAGTGTGTGTGTGGGTGTGTGTGTGTTTGTACTTGTAGGTGGGCTTCACTCTGAGGGCTAATGTCACCAAAATGGCAGGAATGTCTGACTAGCCAACATAAATAAAAAGTGGGTTTTCTCAAAAAAAAAAAAAAAAAAAGTCCTAGTTAACCCTCCTGTTATGTTGCCGGTCAAATAGACACCCCCGCACCCCCAACCCATCCCAAAAAAGGCAAAGAGGGGTCAGAAGTTAAATACTATTTGTTTCTTTGCAACTGTGAGACATATTATACCCCAATCACACACACACACACACACACACACATTAATGGTATTAATAGTTCATAATGGAGTGGATTTGGGGGTTTCTTGCACTTTTGGATAATTAAACATGCCCCTGGTTAAGCTGACCCAGGAGCATCGCTGAGGGATGTGTGTAGAGTTAGGGCTTGATTCAGGCAGAATTATAGTTTAGCTACTAGTGTCTCAAAAATACATGATATCTTTATGGTGTTACATAGTATGCAGCTCACATCAAATTTAAGGCATTGGGGCTAGCATACCAGGCAGTTCAGGGGTTAGACCTAGCATGTCTCCGACCCTATTTCCCAGCCCGTTCCCTTCGTTCTGCTGTTTTTGGATGCCTGGCCCATCCTCCTCCTCCCCGCTCCTGTCCAGCCCGTTCAAGGCTGCTATCTGTTCTGGCTCCTTGTTGGTGGAATGATCTTCCCATTGAGGTCAGAACTGCCGACTCCCTGACTACCTTCAAACTCAAACTGAAGACCCCCCTCTCCAGGCTGCACCTCTCCCCTGCTTCCCTGTCCACTCTGTAATCCCACTGTACCCCAGGCTTCGTTCTGTCTAGCCTGCTCATGATGTGTTCAGATTAGCTCCTTGGGTTTTGTTCTCCTTTTAGTTAGATCTGTGGGATTATGTATTTACAGCTGCACTCATTTATGGTTCGCTCTGTTTTCACTGCTGTTAGCTGATTGGTCCTTCTACAGAATACTACACTAGGTGTTATTCTGGCACTTATTCACTCGGCATGTGAACTTTTTCACCTAGACGTTCTACTATTCTGGTACCTGACTTTTTGCACTTGTTGTACGTCGCTCTGGATAAGAGCGTCTGCTAAATGCCTGTAATGTAAGGTAATGTAATGTAATGTAACGTGTTCCACAAACTTGACTTGGGTGGGTGTCTAACACAGACGAGCGTGATCTAATATATCAGGAAACTGTTTGTCTGTTTGGTTTTGCAACCTAATGGACAAATCACAGCTGCTTTCGTGACGATTTCTATCATTTGGAATATATAGGGGCTCAAAAAATGTATACACACTTCAACATGAAAAGTAGCTGCACACAAGCTTGTATTAGTGTATACACGTGTCTCCACACTCTACACGCTGCTCTCGCATCTCTACACACTGATGCCATGATTCAATGTGGATTTTATAAAAAATAAATAAATAAATAAAGGCATAGATAACCATTGTTGAAGTGTGTATGCATGTTTTGGGCTCCTCTATATATTACGAAGATAAAAAGGAAAAGCTCACATACTGTAAAGTGTGTTAGTAAGGTATTGGGCCAGGAGGTACCAAAATAACTTCAGGGCTCCTTGCCAGGGATAAGTCTGTGGAACCGTACTGGAGCGATGAACACCGTTCTTTCAAAAGTGTTGATGACAGTGTGGTGGACAATGCTGTATCAGACGTCGCTCCTAAATCTCCTATAGGCGTTTTGTTGGATTGAGATCTGGGAACCAATAAGTTAGATCACTTTCATACTCTTCAAAGCAAAAAAAAAAAAAAAAAGAGTTATAAAGAATAAAGAGACGCCCCAAATCCCTCCCAAGGAATGTGTGAACATGCACAAGTTGTATTACGGCACTGTTGGATCAAAATACTTGCAATTCAATTATATATTATGTTCTGTAATATGATTTTTTTTTTTAAATAAATAAACATCTTCCAAGTTTATTAAAGAATTCGAGCAACATGAGTAATGTTTCCTTTTGAGAAAAGCTTTTAGAGCTGAACAGTTATCTGGTGTTCAGTTCCAAGAATTAAGTGTACCGTTATACATGCTGAATATGAACACAATTAGACATAAACTTATATGTTTTTCACAGATGGGGCTGCAATGGGGGCCATGGAGGTCCAGAAGTCAGACACCCTCAACTCCACGGCTTCATCTGGGGCACGCAGGAGGGCTGGAGGAGCCAAGAAGCAGATGCAAGCGAACAAGTCCAAACTCCGAGCACCAAGAGCTCTGTGTTGCCTTACACTCAGCAACCCCATTCGCATGGCCGCCCTAGCACTTGTTGAGTGGAAATATCCTTCAGCAACTATGTGTGTGTGTCTGTCTATCTATGTACTGTATGTGTGTCAAATATTACCCCGTTATGGATTCCCCTGTCCTCCCACAGTCACCAAACCGCAGCTTAGGTCTTTTACTACTGGAAAGCACCAGATCCCATGATTAAAGTTATATGCTAATACTCCTTGGGCTTCAGAGTGGCACAGAAGATCATCTGGAGATCATGATTTCAAATCCCCCAAATCCCGCATCCATCTGCACCCTGGAGTCAAGAGAGCAAAATCGGCCGTGCTCTCTGGGTAGAAGCTGGGCGTGCTATCCCGTCCCTGTCAGTCACAGTGACATTAGCTAACTCTGGCTGTCTTTGTGTTCACGTACATGGAAGAATCCAGATAATATGTCACCCCAAGTGTGTTCTGCTGACGTGACAGGAACCGATTTGGGAGAAAATTGGGGTATGCGGTTTAAAAGAAATATAAATATGTCACCAAAATAAATAAATAAATAAATACACATCTAACAGAATGAATAGTGCGTATATTGTGAGAGACGTTCAATTCCCATCCAAACCCCGGTACCGTTACATATGTGGTCCTTAACCTCTGTTCTTTAAGCCCTTTGATATATTCATCTTGCTAGCAATCATTGCTAACTGTGTAGCCCTTGGAGTGTCGAGACCGTTTCCTGAAGACGATTCCAATGCCACTAATCACAATCTGGTAAGTCCACGCTGCCTGACCGTACTTTATTCTTAAAATTAACCAGTAAGATACTCAAAAAGACCACTTCAGGGCAGTTGGAAACCTTTTAGGGCTGACGGATTATCCGGTTGTAATCTCGTAAAGTCACCGAGTAAATATTGTTCTACACGAAGGAACAAAAGGTCTGCAGTGTATTGATGATTATTAGTCTGTCTTCTGTCCTATATGACACACACACACTCTCTCACCCTTAACCTGTTTTGCCATATAGCACATACACTGAGCTCATTAGGTCCTTGACCTGTTGACCCAGTCGCTAGCGTTAAAGACCTATGCGGGGAAGGTGTAAGCTTATCAGTGTTTTTAGTGCAGTTTACCGTACAAAGGTCAGAGGGCTCCAAAAGTGACAAATCCTGATCAGCAAAACACACTAAATGAACTACAAATCAGATCATCTACATAGACCTCTCAATTTACACTTGTTTCCTTGCTTTACCTCACTGATTCACTATTAGTTACAGCCTTCTTAATCTGTTCTTTCTGCTGGTTGTTGTCAGGAAAAAGTGGAATACATCTTTCTGATTATTTTCACCATTGAGACCTTCACAAAGATCCTGGCCTATGGTTTGGTCATGCACCCGAGCGCCTACATCCGCAGTGGCTGGAACCTGCTGGATTTCGTCATCGTCATTGTCGGGTTCGTCCGATTTCCCAGACGACCTTAGTCTGTTTTATATTGGATTTCAATTCTGCTGTGTGTTGTGCATTTGTGGTAGGCAGAGAGAAGGTAAATAGATGAAGGGCAAATGGGTTATCTGTGTGTGTGGGTGTGTGTGTGTGTGTGTGTGTGTGTGTGTGTGTGTGTGTGTGTGTGTGTGTGTGTGTGTGTGT
>JAQLOM010166918.1:0-11681 GCA_030068315.1 Chrysichthys thysi
TATCGTAACAACCAACGATTTATACAGGAAAATCATGAAGATTAACAAGGTTGCCCAAACTTTCACATCCCACTGTACTTGAAAATGGCACATTGTTTGAACCCTCCCTTTTTTTCACCAGATCAATACACTGGAATATATAACTAACTGGTTTCTTATTGCCAGGTATGCCATGTGATATTGATTTCTTAAACAGTTAATTGCCATGAATGTCTACTCTTGATTTAAGCCCTGGGCATTTGCTGTTAAAAATGATAAACCAACATGAAGCCCAAAGTTTGTCCATGGGAGATAAGCAAGCTATTTTGAAATTGACAAAAAAAGGAAAATTGAATCACAGCTATTGCATAAGCATTGGCCATTGCCAAAACAGTTATTTGAAATGTACTGAAAAAGATAGACACACATGAGAAACATGGTACAAAACATATGATATAATCAATTAAGCACACATGATTTGGGCTGGGCTTGCATAGCTGCTTCTGGGAGAGCTCAGTAAGCTGGCAGGTTCAGCAGTAGAACTCTGTAGCTGCCCCGGCCAGGGACAAGCCACACAAGGCCAAGATCTTGGTCTTTAATATAGGATAGTCCCAGGGATTCCATATGGGTAGTGCACATAGTAGGCATGCCCTGCTTCTTCTGGAAGCAGCAAAGCTAAGATATCTGTCCACTCCAGCTGGGGCCACTTTTCCTGCTCAAACATGTGTAGGAAGGCCTCAATTTCATTGCTGGTGCTGAGCATCTTGGGCAAGGTTGGCCTTGTGAGCAGCAGCAGCAATGGCAGTCTGCTGCAGAGATAGGTGCCCTTGGGTAGTCACTTGGAGGCCCTGGGCCATTTCTTAATTGAGGCATTCCTGCTCCAGGCTCACCTCAAGGAGATGGTGAACAACAGGGTCCAGACATAAGGGCAGTTTTGGGGTTATGCATTCTTCACCACTGTGATGTGAGGACATGTTAGGTGAACATAGCCATACAAACGCAATGCTATGGGTGCAAGGAAAACAGTTCTCTTTATTTGCATGTGGATGGAAGAGGAAGTCAGGAGTGAGGGTAGGATAGTGAAGGAGGGTAGTGAAGTAGGGGTGAGCATTTTGAAGGTAAGACTCAGTGTGGGTGACAGCTTCTGCCTGGTTGCCTCCTGAGGCATCAAGGTCATAGCTGGGGTGCCCGGTGGTTGTTCTGGTAGACTACAATAAAAAAAGGAGAACACAGACACATACAGTTACTGTATGGTACCGAAACCTGGACTGTCTATCGCAGCCAATATATGATGAGACATCTGAGATACATCATGAACATCAGCTGGAAGGACAAAATCACCAACAATGAGATTCTGAGGCGTGCTGGGCTTCCATCAATGTCTGACATCCTCATTGAGGAAAAACCTCCGCTGGCTGGGTCACGTCCATCGAATGAACCACAACCAATTACGACGCCAACTACTATACTCCCAGCTATCTGAAGGTGAGCAGAAATCAGGGGAGACTGCGCCTCCGCTTCAAAGATGTGGCTGCAAGAAACATGTAGGCCCTTCACATCAGCCGCCATCAGTGGCAGACATTGGCAAATGACAGGACAGCCTGGAGGTCATTTACATGTACCAATTGAAATGAACAGTCCTAGTTGAACCAGACTGACTGCGAGAGAGAGCCAGAAAACAGAACACGAACATTAGCACATGTAACAGAACCATGACTCAACACAGACTGAAACCTTACGATTTTATTCTCTCCCTTCTTCTCCTGGAAAAATAATTGAGCTTCAGCTGTATCGCATTAGGCAGCTCCGTCCCTGTGAGTGTGAACCATCGCAGTCCCCGGAGCAGCAGGATCTCCTCTGCGCACTCACTACCACTGGGAGTTGTCCCTTCAGCACCACCTCAGTAGCACCGTGAGGTGTGCTTGCTGTAAGACACGGTGTTGCTTATAATCTAAAGGCAGAGCTATAGGTTATACTCTAAAAAGACTTTATAGCACCCCGCTATACTATATTATTATACTAGTATTTGCACATGGTGACTGCCAATGTGGTTCACTAATCCTCTTTCCCTCCAAAGACTGTATGACATCAAATAACTATGCAGGCTGTAACATTCAGTGAAACTTAGGTTTGTAGACTTCTCATCACCATTTTCTTGAGAGAGAATAAAGAATCAAAAAGTAAAGGCAAAATATATTTAACAGCTTTAGTAGAAGTAACTGAGAAATTGAACATATCACTTTTCTCCATAGTCCCCATGCAAGATTTTTTCTTCACTTGGAGAAGAAGGGTGTCTCCACTCCATGCTTTGTCTTTGCTCTCTGGGTTATCACAATTTCTAAATGGCACTTTTTGATTCTCCTTTGTATCTGTACAATTATGTACTTCAAGAAAATAAGCATGTGCACCCAAAGGTGCATGGCAAATTGTCTATCAGAAATAAGTGCTTAGGGGAATGATTCCTGTTGAAGAAATAGGTCTAAACTCTATAAAAAAATGTATGTTAAATGACACACTTCCAGACCACAATTTATAGTGCTGATTAGTGGTGGAAAAAATACAAAACATACTGACTTAAGTGAAAGTACTTCTACTGTGCTATTAATCCACTTGTGGAAAAGTAAAAGTAGTGATTAAGAATAGCACTTGAGTAAGAGTAAATAAGTCATCTGGTGAAAGAGTAATTTCTTGACAGCTTACTTTTTTATGCTTATTCATCACAATTGACACAATTACTCTGAAAATGTTTTATTTTTTATTTTGTTTTTATCTCAAATTACAAAGTAAGTTATGCTGAAGTCAACACCATTATCCATTATCAACATTATACAAATAAAAGTAAAATTAATAATAAATTTTAAATTTCATTTGTATATTCATTTTCATACAGGGAAAGCAACTCACAGTGCTTTACCTCTCACAGACAAAAAAGAATACAAAATAAAAAGGTATAAGCCATGTGTATACCTATAGACGTATATTTCATCAAATTTGGTGTGCGTCCAGTGAATGTTATAGAGATCGTGGATCTCAAGTTTCATTAAGTTTGGATCATTATATCAGAAGAAATTGGCCATAGAGTCCTTAATGGTCACACTAAAACTGACCAACCACCTAACTTTTACACAGATATTTTGATCAAAATTCTATATAAAATATTCAAAGATACTGAGTGTACCAAATGTTGTGAGAGTTGAGCAAACCATCTAGGAGAGATCTTAAATCCTTCACAAAATTATCAAAATGGCAGAAAATCCATTATGGCAGATCACTTTATTCTAACTGTTTTATTTATTCATCTGAAGCTGAAGAATATCTTCTTTTCAGAAGCTGTTCCTTCGTTGACTTGGATTTTTGTTTTTTTGTCATTATTATGCTAGAAGTAAAAATGTTTCTGCATCTTCAGCTGTCAACCAGAAAACATTGCTTGATAGAAAAGGCGTAGTTTTAAGGGCAAGGACGGCCTGTAAGAGGGGACCAGGAGCAGGGGGTAGCTCAGGGGGTTAGGATGTTGGACTACTGATCGGCAAGTAGGGAGTTCAAATCCAAGCTCTGCTAAGCTGCCACTGCTGGGCCCTTGAGTAAGGTCCTTAAGCTCAAATGCTCAGTTGTAAAAGATAGATAGAACTTTATTCATCCCTCTGGGAAATGCAATAAAAAAAGATGAAAAGAACAAAAAATAGCAGCAAAAAAATCACACAATACAAATCACACAAAGTGCTGATAGATATGTTAGATACTGATGATAAATAATAATAGTGTTGTTTATAAATTATGATGGGAAAAAAGTCTGTTGCACATTCAGGGTGTTTGATTGTCTGGTAAGTGTTTTATTTCAGTTTTCCTGTTTCTCCCCATCCTCCTCTGTCCCCCTGTTTCCCCTCGCCCTTGCCCCTAGCGAGGAGTTGTACAGTGTGATGGTGTGTGGGACAAAGGAGTTCTTAAGTCTGTTGGTTCTAGACTTGGGGAGAAGCAACCTGTCGCTGAACAGACTCTTCTGCTTGCTAATGACAGTGTGCAGAGGTTGCCTGACATTATCCATAATGGCCAGCAGTTTGTCCAGAGTCCTCTTCTCTGCCACCGTCACTAGAGTGTCCAGCTTCATGCTGACCACAGAGCCTGCCCTCCTGATTAGTTTGTCCAGCCTATTTGTGTCCTTCTTTGCTGTGCTGACCACATTATAGAAAATGACACTAGCCACCACAGACTGGTAAAACATCCACAGGAGCTTCCTGCAGATGTTGAAGGACCGCTGCCTCCTCAGGAAGTACAGTCTACTTTGGCCCTTTTTATATAGTTGTTGTGTGTTGTTCGCCCAGTCCAGTTTGTTGTCCACCCACAGCCCCAGGTACTTGTATGTGCTGACCACTTCCACCTCCTCTCCAACAATCTGAACTGGTCGTGGACTTGGTCTGCACCTCCCAAAATCTATGACCAGTTCCTTGGTTTTCGAGGGGTTGAGCTGCAGGTAGTTCGTATGGCACCAGGTTACAAAGTTCGTCACTAGGCTCCTGTACTCCTCTTCCTGGTTATCCCTGATACACCCCATGATGGATGTATCATCCGCAAACTTCTGAATATGCCACGATTCAGTGTTGTAGCAGAAGTCTGAGGTATACAGGGTGAAGAGGAGAGGGGACAGCACAGTTCCCTGCGGTGCTCCAGTGCTACTCACTACAGTTTCTGAAGTGATGTTCTTCAGCCTGATTTACTGCCGTCTGTCAGTGATGATGATGATAATGATGTTATCCATTCAGTCGTATCCGACCCTTGGCGATTCTATGGGCTAGCTCTCTCCATGTTGTCCGGTCTTGTACCACTTCCATGAGCTGCCTTAAACTCCTCAATCCTGTGTCGGCTTTGATGGTATCAATCCAACGTGTTCTTTGTCGGCCTGTTCGTCTCTTACTGCTGACCACTCCGAGCATTAGATCTTTCTCTAATGTATTCAATCTCATTACGTGGCCAAAGAATGTAAGTCTGAGTTTTGCGATCTTGCGTTACAGCGACATGTCTGGATTGATACGCTCCAACACTTCTTTGTTCGTTGTTCTTGTTGTCCATGGAATGCGGAGCAGCCTTCGCCAGCACCACAACTCAAAGGAGTCAATCTTCCTTCTATCTGCCTTTCTCAAGGTCCAGCTTTTGCAGCAATACATAGTTATGGGGAACACGATGGTACGGACCAATCTGCATTTGGTTGTAATGCTAATGTCTTTGCATTTCCATACTTGGTTCATGCTCAGCATCGCATGTCTGCCCAGGATTATCCACTGTTTTAGTTTGCAACCACAATATCCATTTCGATCGATCAGGGAGCCGAGGAAGATGAATCCTTGCACACACTCAGTCTCTTCGTCTTCAACTGCTACCTTGATATTGCCATCGTCTATTGTTGTCTTAGTCTTTTTGATATTCAGGAGGAGGCCGAACTTTGTGCTTTCATCTTTGATTCGGTTAATCAAATGCCACAGGGCATCTGCCGTTTCTGAGAGAAGAGTTGTATCATCAGCATACCGAAGGTTACTGATATTCCGTACACCGATTTTCACGCCGATTTCTGTTTCCTCGAGGTTCAGTTTTCTCATGATCACTTCGGTGTACAGATTGAAAAGGAAGGGGGACAGGATACATCCTTGCCTCACACCTTTACCTATTTTGAACCAATCGGTGTTTCCATAGGGTGTTCGCACTATTGCTTCTTGGTCAGTATATATCTTATCAGCTTGACCAGATGAGCTGGCACTCCCAGTTCACCTAAGGCTTTCACCAGCTTATCATGTTCAACACAGTCGAAGGCTTTTTTTATAATCGATAAAGCACAAGTAGACATTTTTATGGTATTCACGAGATTTCTCCATGACCCATCGAAGATTCGCAATATGATCACGAGTGCCACGACCTCTTCTGAAACCTCTTCTGAAACCCGACTGGCCAACCAGTCAGAGACCAAGAGCCACATTTTTTACTGTGTTACCGCAAAGAGCCACATCATATACATGGGCACACCTGAACATCAACCATCCCTTCCTCTCACACAGACCGTGCAAATATTCCCAACTGAGACTTGTCTTGTATGTCACAACTCTCATCCAATGCGACACTAAAATACCCACATGCTTGAAGGTCAGAGTGCAACTGTGATCCAATAGCCATGTTAATGTGCGATATTCTGTGTTCAACAGTGTGGTGGGACAGTTGGACATCTGATACCATGCGTTTTAGTTTTCAGGAGACAAGATTTCAACAATGTCACTGAGGCATTTTTTAATGAACTCCCCTTCATTGTATGGCTTTTTAGCCCGTGCAGTGTTCCAAGCCAGTTGATACAATGCGAGCGTTACGGTCTCTGAGTGCTTCGTAAATTTGTGGAAAAACTGTATCTGCTTTTCTGCCTGACTTTTTTCAAAGTGACCAACTTGTACTTGCGAAGTTCAGTCCCTTTTGGAAATTCCTGGTCGATGTTAGCATGGAGTGAGCTGAAGTGGCGCTCAAGATTTGAAGCTTTGAAATGCGCTATTGATGCCTGACATAAGGCAGAATGGCTTGCCATTAAGTTCAACAAAAAAAAATATAACCTCTCCCACTCTGTTAAAAATGTCCTGTGTTCATCTTCATATTTTCGTTTTGCTGTGCATTTTTTCCCTGCCATTTTGAGAGCGAACTTGACACAAATTGTTTTCTTAAATGATCTTGCCCCTACTGGGAAACTTTGTGGTATTTTCATCTCACACACATGCGCATTTGACGAAAATACCATATTGAACTCAAGCGAAGTGAACACACACATTAAAAAAAACACAAACACAAACTTCGATATAAACATAAGAGCCGCATGAAACCAGGCAAAGCTGCGGGTTGGCCACCACTGCTCTAAATGATTGAACTGAGGCATTGATGTATGATCTTAAGAAGGACTTTGCTCACATGGGGGATGAGGGTGATTGTGCGGTAGTTAGAGAAATCTTTGGAATCTCCTTTCTTTGGCAGTGGAATAAAAATTGACCGGTTCCATTCTTTTGGCTAAGTGCTAGTTTCCCAGATCTTCTGGCATAATGTAGTGATGGCTGCTAATGGTATGGATCTTAGCATTTCAACCAGGATTCTGTTGATACCAGGGACCTTGTTGTTAGGTAAATGTCTTATTGCCCATGCAACTTCTTCTAAGAGGATGGCTGGCTCTAAATCCAATATCATGGGTTCTTCTTCTTGAGTCTCTGGAAGTTCACCTTTGTGAGCATATAGTTCTTCTGTATATTCCCGCCATCTGTTTTTGATGCTGTGCTGCTCGACCAGATCTTTACTTTTCTTATCTTTGATGGTCCCTTTACATGCTGAGAAGGGCATTAGAAACTTTTTCACTTGCGCAAAAGCATTTCTGGTGTAACCCTTCTCGGGCTCCCCTTCCAGTAATTTGCATTGTTGATTCCAAAAAGTTTCTTTGTCCTGTCTTGCTGACCGTTGGAATTCCGCATTGAACCTCATAGTCTCCTCTCGTTTACCCGCTGCTTTGGCTTCCCTTCTTTGCACCGTGAGATTGATGGTGTCTTCTGTTATCCATTTGCATTTCTTCTCTGGTTTCTTATGTGGGATATTATTTGCTGCCGTTTCTAAGACGATTGATTGAAACTATTGCCTTCGTTCATCTGGTAGTTTCTCGGAGGTGTCAAGTAGATCGAACCTGTTGTTCACCTCAACTGCATATAAAGACGGGATCTTTGAGACATCGAACTTCTTTGTGGGCGCGGTCTTTTTGATGTTACGGAGCTTAATTTTAATTTTGCCTGCAAGCAGCTCATGATCAGAGCCACAGTCTGCACCAGGATACGTCTTGACAGCAAACACAGGACTGCACCATCATTGACTGCACAGAATAAAATCGATCTGGTTGCGGTATAATCAGCTTAGGGATGTCCACATGTTGAGGCGGCGCTTGTGTTGCATGAACCATGTGTTTGCAATTTTAAATCGATTTTCCTGGCAGAACTGTAATCATTCTTTCACCTAGCCCGAACTTGCCAACCAAGCCTGGCTCTACTTGACATCCTATTTTTGCATTGGAATCTCCCATAATGTAGATGATATTCTTTTTGGGTGCCTGTTGAAGTGCCTTTTGAATGCTGGCATAGAATCATTCGATTTTGTCTTCAAGTGTGGTCGTCGGAGCATACACCTGTAGAATTGTAATGGGGAGTGGTCTTGCGCGGATGGACATAATGCGATCGTTGATTGTTGAATAGCTCTCCACTGCACGGGCAACTCTTTTGGAGGCAATGAAAGATACACCATTCCTCTTGATGTTATCATGAGCAGAATAGTAGACTGTGAAATTGTCTGATTGGAAGTTACCATTATCCGTCCAATGCAATTCACTTATTCCCAAAAGTCCAATTTTGAGCCGGGTCATCTTGCTTTTGATGATGTCCAGTTTTCCTTGACTCATACCTCATACATTCCATGTTGCAATTCAGTGTGTCTGCATACAGCGTAGATCCGTGTTTTCGTCAGTAGCTGCGTCAGCAGTTGATGTTCCCAAGGGATTGACCCCAAGGGCGTCATAAATGCTCTGACTACTCGGTGCAGATCCTTGCTCATCCCTAGTAACTGGCTTGGCACCTTCTGGCCTAGGGGTCCTATCACAGGGCACCATATTCGACACATTTGAGAGCCTGTGCATTGAATTTTCTTGGCAAATTTTTTACAGAGTAGGTCGCCAGGTCTTTCTCCAACCCTCCCAATTTATCCGGGCTTGGGACCGGCGTATGGGTGTGAGCAACCGCACGGCTGGGTTGTCTGTCAGTGAGGTAGTTATAAATCCAGGCAGCCAGGCAGGAGTCTACCTGCATTCTGGACAATTTTTCCTGGAGCAGACAGGGCCGGATCGTATTAAAGGCACTGGAGAAATCTAGGAACAGAATTCTGACAGTGCCTTTTTCCTTGTCCAGGTGCGAGTGGACTCGATGTAGGAGGCAGAGTATGGCATCCTCCACACCAACATCTGTCTGGTAGGTGAACTGCAGAGGGTCCAGAGCATGTTGAACCTGGGGCCTGAGGAGGCTGAAGAAGAGCCACTCCAGAGTCTTCAACAGATGTGATGTGAGTGCCACAGGTCAATAGTCATTCAGCTCGCTAGGCCATTTCTTTTTTGGAACCGGAACGATGCAGGATGTCTTCCAGAGGGCGTGCACTCTCCCCAGTCGTAGAATGAGGTTGAAGACTCGTTGTAGCAGCTCCCCGAGTTCAGCCGCACAGGTCTTCAGCAGCAGAAGACACACCTTGTCTGGGCCTGCTGCCTTCCTGGAGCGAAGCTTCCTCAGTTGTCCTCTGACCTGGTCTGCTGTGACACTGAGAGGGGACTGGGAGGAGGGGGAGGGGAGGAAGAGAGTGCCACGATGTTGGGGGGAGGGTGGTTTGTGGAAGGAAGGATAGGGGGCTGTACTGAGGGTGTGGGTGGGGGGGCTATGGGCTGGTCAAAATGGTTGAAGAAGTTCAGTTCATTTGCCTTCTCCATAGTCCCCCCCTCTGTGCTGTTTTTAGTATTGTGGCCTGTGATGGTTTTCACACCATTCCAGACCTCCCTCATGTTGTTCTCCCTCAGCTTCTGCTCCACCTTCCTCCTGTAGGTGTTCTTTGCCTCCCTCACACAGCGTTTCACCTCCTGCTGTGCTGTTCTCATCTCCTCCCTGTTTTTGCTCCTGAAGGCTTTCTTCTTCCTGTTGAGGACAGCTTTGACTTCCTGTGTTACCCATGATTTGTTATTAGGGTAACACCGGACTGTCGGTAGCAGGGGTGACCACATCATCACAGAAATTTAGGTAATCTGTTAGACAGTGTGTCACTCCCTCTTTGTCCTCACCATGTGGGCTCAGTAGCACATCCCAGTCTGTGGTGTCATAGCAGTTTCTCAGAGTGTCCTCCGCTTCAGGGTTCCACCTCTTGATGGAGTGTGTGGAGACAGGCTACCTTTGAACTAGGGGTGTGTATTGGGGTTTTAAGTAGACCAGGATGTGATCTGACTTCCCTAGTGGGGGGAGGGGGGTGGCTCTGTATGCATCCTTCAAATTAGCATACAGAAGGTCGATTGTCCTGTTGTCCATGTGGCTCAATCCACATACTGGTAAAATGCAGCCAAGGTAGTGTTCAATGTGACATAATTGAAGTCACCAGATATGATTATGAAGGCCTCGGGGTGCTGTGTCCTGAGCTCCTGAGGTAGATAATATGGCCGCAGGATAACAACTAGCAGCTCCAGGTCTGGGCAGCATGAGGACACTTTAACATTGACTTGCCCTAGGTTACACCATCTATTATTAATGTAGACGATGAGTCCCCCTCCCCTGCTTTTTCCGCAGGCTTCTGTGTTTCTGTCGACTCTTATAGTTGCAAAACCAATCAGGTCCACATTAGCCTTCGGCGTTAGCTCGGTTAGCCGTGTCACTGGAAAGATAACCAAGCTGCACTCCTGATAAATCTGCTGGTTGTTCAGTGCAGACAGCTCATTGATCTTGTTTTGCAGCGAGTTTACGTTGCCCATAATCACCGTAGGGATCGATGGTTTAAAGTGCCTCCGGTGATCCGCCTTCATCCTCGCTCCAGCCCTGCAGCCTCTGTATGCCCTCCTCAGCTCGGCCGGGATATGGTGTCGGATGCCAGTCTGTGCTGTTGCCCTCAGCGCCATCAGCTCTTCTATTGTATAAATGAGAGAGCTGGTTCCTGGTGTAATTTTAAAGAGTCCTGTAACCATGGGATACATATGATGCACACTGTGTCTCCATGAGAGAGTCAAAGTAAAGGAAAGATCTAACAAAGTTAAATAAAAAAGCACGGTGGTTCAGAGCTACTGGAACAGGCTGCCGTCACTTCAGCACCATCTTGCACTCACTTAAATAAGATAAAATGGTAAGTTTCTCTGGATAAGGGTGTCTGCCAAATGACGGTAATGTAATGTAACGAGTATCAATTCCACTGGGGATGGTGCTGCTTTTATTTTCTGCAGCATAGCACATAAGCTCAGAACAGGCCTACTTAACCCATGACAATCCAAGGCCAAGGCCAGGGAGAAGACAAGCAGGCTAAACCAACTGCCCGCTAGCTGCTAGTCATAACTCATGTTCCACCATATTGGGACTGTGTCTGTTCCCAGACCACAACAAAAATGTAGAAATACTCAGTAACCTAATTAAAATCAATTTGGATTATGTATACCGAACACCTTTGATCTCAATCTAGGACAATTAAATGTTAGATTTCTTGCGTCTAAAGCACTTAATGTTAATGAAATGATTTCTGATCATGAGTTTACTGTGTTTAACATATCAAAACAAAAGAATATGTAGCATGTAATAAAGTTCTCCTGCATAGAATTATATACTTCAGCCTGTCGAACTGGCAGAGGTGGAGCCATTGCAGTTATTTATAATCATCTAGGCATGAAACAGGGCAGCCTGTGGCTAAGTGGTTAGCACTGTCACTGCAAGAAGATCCTGGGTTCGATCCCGGGGGTCGACACAGGTGCTGTTCTGTGTGGAGTTTGCATGTCCTCCTCGTGTTTGTGTGGGTTTCCTCTGTGGGGGTACCATAGTCCAAGGACATGCACATTAGGTGGATTGGCTACCCTAAATGCCCACTGGCGTGTGTGTGTGTGTGTGTGTGTGTGTGTGTGTGTGTGTGTGTGTGTGTGTGTGTGTGTGTGTGTGTGTGTG
>JAQLOM010166955.1:0-11676 GCA_030068315.1 Chrysichthys thysi
TCTCTGTGTGTTGCCCTGCGGTGGATTGGTGACCTGCCCAGGGTGTGTCCCGCCTCTCACCCGATGTCAGCTGGGATGGCGCCAGCTTCCCCCTGCGACCCTGAACAGGATTAAGCGGAAGAAGACGAATAATAATAAAAAATAATAATAAATACTGTATCAATAATACCTTATTAATACTATTCATTAAATAATATTAGTACAGCATTCTGTATGTCCAAAATGGCAAGTGAAAAAAACATCTAGATCTAGATCTATCTCTGTACCGCAAATATACTGCAGTTATAGTTTGGTCTCATGTGTTTCCAAAGGCAAATACCGGTAATAGCAAATGCATAGCACCATCATCTTCTTCCACAAAAGTATGATGAATAAACATGTGTACAACATAATTCGATCAGATTAAATCTTTTAAAGCCATATTAAATATCAAGTAATAAAATTCATGTATTTTGGTGTTCTGCATAGAGACAAGTAAGGAAACACACTGCTGCCATCATAGTTCATTTATGATAACCCATGAGTCATTGCTTTTTAATAATATTTCAAAAATGCAGAATAGAAAAGCTGTAAAACTAAAAATGCAAAATAGTATTTTTGTAGTTGTAATACAAATATCACAGATACTGTCTACCCTGTGATGCACTGAGGTTGTCAATACACGTGTTGTACTCATGGCTATAGGCATGGCAGATATTACAATATCTATATCACAAGAATGCATCTATACTGTTCATCATATAACTCAATGCACACTGTCCTTCCTCGGTAAAGTCCTAAGGCTAATCAAAGATACAAGGCGCATGCTGTGTTAGAACCTGCTGTGCTATTATATTACATTTGAAAAGATGAAGGCAATAGTTAGGCCATTATACTTCTCTTCTGAGATACTGTGATGAATTCCTAACAGTTAACAGAGCTACAGGCAAAATGTCCAGCTGTGTGATGCACTGATCTCAGTCCATGGCATGTCCCTACTTTCCTTCGATCAAGCCAGCTACTTATTGAGAACAAGCCAGGCCTGATAACATAATGGCTTGTGGCCTAGGGTAAGCTCTGAGCAATAATCTTGCAATGTGAGGAGTCGCATTAAAAGTGCAGTATGCAATTTTTAAAGTTTAATAATAATTTTAGACCTATAGTAATCATTTATTTTTAAAGGCACTGTTTAAAAAAAAAACTATGACGTGTAGTATTGCCATGCAGCGAGTCTTTACTCAAGGATTTTTAAACATTTTTAAATCATGTGCTTATACTGCAAGTTAATACAAGATTCTCAAAGGAATGAAGGAATGAGAGAGTTTTATTTTCATGTTAGCTATAGCACTGGCACTTTGCTATATTAAGTTAATTTTTCTTCTTCTTTCACAGTATGACTTCAACCTCAGGGTTATATATCCTGTGTCCTATGTACACTAACATAAAGAAGCAGCTTCACCCTTCAAATCAAATTTATTTCAAACAATTTTATTTTAACTAATCTTTAAATCCACACCACCTGTGATATGCACAATTTTATTTATTATTTATTTATTAATAATTAATTTATTTGTTTTTTCTTTTTGCATGCAAAACAAAGTACACTTTATGTCCATTCAAATCTATTATAAATCCAAAATAATATACTTTATTATATAATCACTTTATCTGTAGGTCATAACAAACTGTCAAAGGAATTATGAGTCCATTTTACACAGAGAACTCCTCTACAAAATTTTTGCCACATTTTCACTCTCTCGGTCATGAATTTCCTTTAATGCTTTTTAGGCCCACTCTCAAAAGACAAATGCAGCATTTTCAAACAATCCAATAACTCTACACACACCTACATACAGTATATAAAATTGTTAAGGTGTGAGTCATTGGTGTGATGCAGACAGATAAAGCTTTCAGGCACAGGCTTATATTTTTTCATGACATGTAGCAATTTGTTATAAAAACAGATGTGACAGATTTGCAAAGAAAGTAATCTTTTGACCCTTTGAACAACACATTTACTCATAATTTGATCAGACCTCATGACTATGCAAGGACCCATGAACGTTCATTCCATAACAAAAACCTAGAGAGGAATGTATTTTCAAAACGATCTATTAAATATAGTTCCTAACTGCAAATTCTGCACGAAAGCAAAGACTGTAAAATATAGCAATAAGCTTGAATATTACTGTGTTTATTTAAGCAGAAAACCGTGCTTAGGGGAATATACACAGTCTGTACATGTCCGCATCCCAGTGCCTTGTGAAATCAGTGTTATTCTGTCTATATTCATTATTTAACTTTTGTGTTCCTCTTTGCTTTCCAGTTTCTATTAGCCTGCTATCTGTATATTTAACCGCTTGGATATTTTGGACTGTTTGCATTCAGAATCTATACACTTGCTTCTGAATCTCTACTAAAAATCTAAATACACCAGCCAATTTAATAGGAACACCTGTTCATCCATGCAGGTATCCAATCAACCAATCATGTGGCAATCATATGTCACAGACTCACTGTATCTGCACTACTGGAGATTGGAAAAAACAAAAGACCAGCAACCCCCCCAAAATCAGTAGTTTCTGAAATACAGAAACAGGCCCATCTGGCACCAAGAAAATACTAGGCCTAATATATCCCACCCCTTGACAGGTGCCATTGTAACGAGAACCATAACAGAGGTTATGGTTCAACTGTATATATATGTGTGTGTGTGTGTATTGCACATTACATTAATTTACATACATACATTAATAATACATTATATTAATGTAAGTCTCAATGCACGTTAACCTCTGTAGTCTACTGAGCTTTTTTTTTGTATAAAGTCATGACATGATCATCATAGAAAGGGGTTGAAGCAGATTTTTTTCTGTTCCAGTTTCAAATTAGTTTGATTCTCTGCCTCCTTCTACTATCACTCCAGCAAGTGCTCGGATCAATAATGTATCAGGCAGCAGAATGGCCATTGCGCTTGCAATCATTTGATGCCATTTTCTATCTTCCCTTATTGTGTGAGTAACTATGTGGACATGGTATGAACTTGGGTGGGAAAATGACCCGAGAAGCAAAACAAAAAATATTTTTGTACAAAAAGGAGGTTTAGACCGTGGATGTGGGATCATATGCCACATTGTGCCATTAGATTGCATGTACAGTGTATCATGTAAGCTGATGTGACTTATAATATTCATCTCTCTATACGTTCTCCATTTAGGTGGAAATGATGAAAATTGTGGTAATTCACTGCAGTATAATTTGCAAAGTGATATTTCTATATTGTATAAAGTGGTGCAAAAAAGTCTGTCTTATTGCATTATGTGATATAGGTTAGCCGCTTTAGTTTGACTGGATTCCTCCTGCAAATGTCCTTCATTATTTTTATTCCTTAAAGCAATGCTTTCTCTCTCTCTCTCTCTCTCTCTCTCTCTCTCTCTCTCTGGTTAATTATATCAAAATTATATCTCTGGTTAATTATATAAAAAACAAATGACTGTATTAAGAGCATACAAAATAGTCCTGATTTCATTAGATGAAGGAAGCACCTAAGCAAATTGTGAGAGGATGAGGTCTTTGCATGCAATTGTGTAATAATTCTGGACACAATCCAGCTGTGGAGAAAGAAGTAATTAAACCCTTGAAAACTCACATTTTATATTCTATCACCTTCACCAGCCAGTTTAGGATTTCAGTATATAGTTTAATGGGCCTTTGAAGAGTACTTTTAAATCAGAAAAGCTTCTCTCTCTCTCTCTCTCTCTCTCTCTCTCTCCATTTTCTTTTTAAGTATACAAGTGACTGCAGTGGTTTGAACATGATTAATTAAACATGAGTGGTGTGTAATTAGAGAATGTGCACGTCTGGGTTGGTGTGATGCCTAGTGTAGGTGGAAGGTAGAGGATAAGAGTTGGGGTCAAAAGGTAGACTGTTTTCATGGTTGTACACATTAATAATTTAGATTTGTCCCTATCTGGAGTGGCAGGAAATGACAAGCTGTCACGGAAAAATATTGATATTTTCTTCATTCATATTCTCTATAGCTGTCTTCTTGTATCTGTGGTTTCTTGGCTTCCCCCAATTTCAGCTCTCCGACACTTTCTGAAGTTCCCCATGGTTCGCAATTCTCTGAAATGTAGAATATGGCTGCTGGGTTTGGCTTTTGCTTACAACTCGAATTCCAGAAAAGTTGGGACGTTCTATAAATTTGAATAAAATGAAAACTAAAAGACTTTCAAAGCACATGAGCCAATATTTTATTCACAACAGAACATAGATAACATAACAAAAGGTTTAAACTTTACAATTTTATGCACAAAATGAGCTCATTTCAAACTTGATGCTTGCTACAGGTCTCAAAATAGTTGGGACAAATCAGTTTGAAGATATCTGGGCATCGAGGTTAGGAGTTTCTGGAGTTTTGTTGTTCGATTTGGTCCCATTCGTCCCTTAAATAGGTTTCCAGCTGCTGAAGAGTCCATGGTCCGAGGTTATGAGTTTCTGTTATCTATGTTCTGTTGTGAAAAAAATATTGGCTCATGCCATTTGAAAGTCTTTTAGTTTTCATTTTATTCAACTTTAAAGAACGTCCCAACTTTTCTGGAATTCAGGTTGTAGATACCAGTGTATTCCTGCTAAAAATGCTGAGCTTGGAAACAGATATGCATTCGTTTGGAAAAGAAATTTGTCTACAAGATCCAAATTTAGTTGATGTTTATCATGGTCAGTGGATATGATCAGCTGCATTGCACTGATTTTAACATGTGGTCTTATACCAGACAAACATCAATCTATCATGTGCTTGTGTCTGTCACTACTCTTGTTGACCTTTGTGTGCTGTCAGCATTATTGCCAGATTATTATTACTCATTAACCTTATTAATCACATTGTTTATTATGTTCCATAGAATACAAATTTGAAATATAATATAAATAAATGTATGGTTCTCATCTTACAAACAACCCAAATCACTACAACATCTCCATTTCCCAAAATATATTGCTAAAATACAACATGGCCAAAACTAGATCACATGACACATTAGGCACTCACAGATACTCTCCCACCACAAGAGGCACCATGAGTGAAGTAAGTGTAAGGTAATTGGTTGACCATATCCAGCACCGGCAACTGCCATTTAGTAAAATCCTTGTGAATCATTATACATGTGTAAACAGTAGTCCTTAGTGTTAGCAATTTAAAAAAAAAAAAGGAAAAGAAAACACATTGTTATTGTATGTCAGTCAGAAGCCATGGAAGCTCCCTAGTAGGTAGTTCCTCTCAGTAAGACAGTTTGAGAACAGTTTGATCAGAAAAAGGGTCTATTCACCCACTCAGCATTCATGGATGTTTGACAAAGCTCACCTGTTTCCATACTCCATAACTACCCTGCACTCTGTGTTGCCTATTTGCTATATGCTAGTCTTCTGCCTGTTTTTTTGACTCTGACTTTGTTTTCTTTATTATCAAACAGCAGCCTGCATTTGTACATGACTGCTGCCTACTGTCACTCAAGAGGGGTTTGGACACATGTGCAGGCTGGAAACATTATTAAATCCAGACAGAGATACAGAAACAGTAGGCAGGCTCAAATCCAAAAATACGCAAAGGTCTAAATGGGGTAAACTGCAATATCAGAGGAGATGCTGAACATGGAAAGACAAGGAAACAAGGCAAAGATCAAAACTGGCAAAACAAACACGGGTAATACAGGAAGTCCTCATGTTACGATGGAGATGTGTTTGGCCACACCCATCGTAAGTCGAAAATATCCTAAGTCGAACAACTGTGTTGAACCACTCAGCCTACCTTAGGTAGATACCTAGATCAACCTAGCTTAGCCCAGTTTATGTAACAAGGTTGGAATTATTATATGTTTATAATTTGTTTTTCCTGTTTGTATGAAACTTCACCAACATCTCAAACGTTCTTTTATTTGATTAGTTAAAATAATTGTGTTCAGACCACAGTCCCATTTAAGAAAAAAGTGCAATTTGGAAGTGTGCGTATTCTGGGTACTGTTGCTTTAAGTCTGCAGGCAGCCGTTGTTTACTTCCTGAATGAGGAAGAGGGCAGTGTTTAATGCTGCTTGTGCTGAAAATGAATTGTAAAGTTTTAATATGGTAAAATGAGTGATTGTGTAGTCCTGTTGTGTTGTTTTAGTTTTAAAGAAGATGTAGTTATGTTATCAGTTGAAGTTTAGCTGTTTTAATAATTATTTTGTCGTTTTGTATCATGCTCCACGGGGCTACGAGGTCTTTATGTGCTCTTTTTTGCAAACAGGGACACCGATATTTTATGCTGTGGAGCTAGTTAACAATTAATCGAGATTTCATTTAAATCATTTCTGTCAAAAGAGACAGTTTCAAACCCGACGTGGGGCGCAGCACTGTGTCTCTGAGCTCTGTCCAGCCCCGACACCCCGCTACACAAATACTGAACTCCGGCTCCGGACAGCCACCACTGAAGCTGTTCTATTAATGATCACAAAAAACTCAAGGTAATGCACTGTTCAGTACACCGATACACAAGGTAACTCCGTGAGTTGTGAGAGAGAGTGAAGCATCACGCGAGGTGAGTGATCCGAGCATCAAATGCGTGCTTCCGAGTGTCGTCTGCGTACTTCTGGGTGTCGTCCGTGTACTTCCGGGCATCGTCTGAATGTCTGCATACGTCATACGCTGTTATGCTGGCCTGCGAACGATGCTGGCCTGCGAATTTTAAATATGCTCTAAATATTTTGCAGTTTTTAGCGGATCATAATCGTCTTCGTAAGTCAGGCCAACATAACTCGGGGGGACCTGTACTAGAAATGGCTTGGCACAAGACACCACTTAGACAAACTAATGCTAATGGAACTTGCATACACACGTCTATTTATAGCATCCTTTAATGAATGTAAACTAGAAACACCTGTGAGTCCTTCCACTTCCTGGTAGGCGGTGTTCATGAGGCATGCTGGGATATCAAGTCCAACCAGGAACCCGGAAGTGTCTTTAGTGGCGCAAGTCCTCCGGCATGCACCGCTAGTGAGTGAGGACCGAGAGAGCGTGCTATATGCACGCTCTGTGGGAGTGGATGCATAACACCTACCTGATAATCACAATATCAGGCTGTACCATTAAACAGTTTTCATGCATTGTAACTTGCCTTAATTAAAGATAACTTTTTTCTTTTCTTTTTTTAAATGTGCAATTTCTTTTTTTTCAGGTATTATCATTGACACAATCATTAACATTCCTGTTTTGGTTCCAGTTCTGCCCTACTTTGCTCTAGCTCTGCATATAGTATTTTGTGTATACACTAACACTAGAATGGTGCAGTATACAGTATATACGTTTGACACAGAAAACTATCGTGATCATTACTATCACCTGTTTCTCATAACTGCTCTTACATATTTTATTTCTGAGTCTTATTTGAGGCGGCACATTGGTATACTGGTTAGCAGTGTCATAACACAGCAAGAAGGTTCTGGGTTCAAACCTGCTGGCTGACTGGGGCCTTTGCATGTTCTCCCAGTGCCTGTGTGGGTTTCCTAACAAAGACTGATGCATGTGACGGTACCCCCCTCTCCAGGACCATCACCAGACGGACCCGGCTGGGAGGATACCAGACGACGGTAGTCCTGGATGAGGGAGGGGTCCAAAATGAAGTGCCCGGGGACCCACGACCGCTCTTCCGGACCGTAGCCTTCCCAGTCGACGAGGTACTGGGTGCTATGGCCACGGTGTCACGAGTCGAGGATCCGCCGAACGGTGTAGGCAGGACCACCGTCAATGATCCTGGGTGGGCTGGTGGGGGTGGGGGGTTCCTAGGGAGACAGAGGGGAGAAAAAGACAGGTTTGAATTGTGACATGTGGAACGCAGAGTGGACCCTGAGGGAGGCAGGCAGCTGAAGCCAGAAGGTGACAGGGTTAATCTGGTGAGTAATCTTGTAGGGACCGATGAACCTGGGGGTGAGCTTCTTGAACTCGGTGTGGAGGTTGAGGTTATGAGTGGAGAGCCAGACCCTGTCACCAACATGGAATAATTGTCCCGGAAGGTGTCGGCGGCGTTACTGTTGGATGTAGCAGGCATTGGCTTGTTGGATGGCAGTGTGAGCTTGGGACCAGAGCCGCCGATGCCTGCGAACCAACTGTTGGGTAGAGGGTACATCAAACTCCAGTTCCTGATTTTCAAACATCGGAGGCTAGAAACCATAACACACCTCAAAAGGACTGAGGCCGATAGCAGAGGAGGTTAGGAGATTGTGGGACAGTTCCGCCCAAGTGAGGTAGTGGGCCCAGGAACACTGGTGATCGGCGACGAAGCATCTGAGGAAGCGCTCCAGTTGTTGGTTGGTCTGCTCTGTCTGACCGTTGGTCTGGGGGTGGTATCCTGAGGACAGACTGGTGGTGGCATTGATCAGATAGCAGAAGGCCTTCCAGAACTTGGCAGTGAACTGGGGCTCTCTGTCTGAGACGATATCCTTAGGGAACCCATGCAAGCAGACTGCGTGCTCTAATATCAGTTCAGCGGTTGTTTTTGCAGTGGGGAGTCCGGACAGAGCCACCAGGTGGACAGCCTTTGAGAACCGGTCAACTATAGTGAGAATGGTGTTTTTCCCTCCGGAGTCTGGTAATCCGGTTATGAAGTCCAGAGCGATGTGAGACCAGGGGCGATGCAGCACTGGGAGAGGCTGAAGTTCTCCTGAGCTGGGGGAATTAGTGCTCTTTGTAGGAGTGAAAGGGTTCTGGAGGTGCCTGGGTGACCGGCGATGGTGGAGGAATGGGCCCAGTGAAGGGTGTCGGAACGCAGGGTGGTAGGGACGAAGAGAAGTCCAAGTAGGGTGTTGTCCGGAGGGGGTTCTAAGGTGTGCCCCTGTTGGACTCTGTCTTCTAACTCCCACCGGAGGGGCAACAGGATGAGATGAGGTAGAACAGGTGTGGGGTCCGCCCGGGGGGTCTCCCCTTGGTGTTGGTGGGAGAGGGCATCAGCCTTGGTGTTTTTCAAACCCAGGTGGTAAGATACGACGAAGTTAAACTGTTCAAAGAACAGTGCCCACCATGCCTGTCTGGGGTTGAGCTGTTTGGCCTGTTGAATAGTGATGAGGTTTTGGTGGTCGGTCCAGACCGTGAATGGTTCAGGGCCGGCCTGGAGCCAGTGATGCCATTTCTCTAGAGCCCACTTGATGGCCAACAGCTCACAGTCCCCTACCCCGTAACATGCTGTGTGGGAGTAAATTTTCTAGAGAAGAAACTGCATGGGTGCAGCTTCTGGTCTGGGCCACATTATGAAAAGATGGCTCCTACGCCCACATCGGAGGCATCCACTTCCACAACAAAAGATTTGCAGGGGTCTGGGTGAAGGAGGATAGGAGCAGAGGTAAAAAGTTGGCAGAGGTGTTGGAAGGCTTGGGTGGCAGGAAGGGTGAGAGAGAAGGCGGTCTGGGAGGGTTGGTGAGGGCAGTGAGAGGTGCTGCAGTTAAACTGAAGCCCCGAATAAACCGCCAATAGAAGTTGCCGAACCCCAGGAAGCGCTGGAGCTGTTTGAGTGTCTTGGGTTGGGTCAATTACACACAGCATCCAGTTTCTGGGGATCCATGGCCACACCCTGGGGAGAGATGACGAATCCCAAAAATGTGGTGGAGCGCTGGTGGAAAGCAGATTTCTCCAACTTGCAGAACAACTGGTGTGCCAGCAACCTCTTGAGGACTGCCCTGACATGCTGGGTGTGTTCTTCGGGGTTCTTGGAGTAGATGAGGATATCGTCCAGGTAGACGAAACACCACCTCCCCAGCATGTCACGGAGGACATTGTTGATGAACTGTTGGAAGACTGCGGGGTTGTTGCATAGACCAAATGGCATGACCAGGGTTTGTAGTGACCAGTGGGAGTTCTGAAGGCTCGTCACCCTCCCTGATGTGGACCAAATTGTAAGCACTATGTAGGTCCAGTTTGGTAGAAATGGTGGCACCAGAGAGGGCATCCAGGGTGGTGTTGTTGAGCGGGAGAGGATGATGGTTCTTGATGGTAATCTTGTTGAGCCCCGATAGTCAACACAGGGGCGAAGACCTCTGTCTTTCTTCTTAACAAAGAAGAACCCCACGGTGGCGGGGGAGGAAGAGGGCCTGATGGTACCCTGGCGAAGTCCTTTGGCCACATACTCCTCCATGGCCTTCTGTTCTTCTGCTGAGAGGGAGTAGAGGCGGCCGCGGGGTGGTACTGTGCCTGGTTGGAGGTTGATGGCCAAGTCATAAGGTCGATGGGGAGGAAGTTTGACCGCATTGTTTTTACTGAAGACCCCCTTCAGGTCACGATACGGGACGGGGATAGTCTTCGGGTTGACGTCGGGGGCCTCGGACTCCCCAGAGAATGCCTCAGCCGCACCATGGAGGCAAAGCTCCTTGCAGGTCAGACCCCATTGTAGGAGTTTCTGCTGAGTCCAGGAGATGAGGGGATCGTGCTGGAGAAGCCAGGGGGCACCCAAGATCAGGAGAGACGATGAGAGGCGAGTGAGCAGAAAGAGGATCTCCTCCATGTGATCTCCAATGATGAGGGTAAGAGGGGGAGTCTGGTGAGTTATGGGGCTGGAGGACAGGGGCCGACCATTGACTGTGGTGATGGTGACCTGCTGAGATAACGCCTCCCCGTTAACCCCCAATTGGGCGGCATAGGCATGGTCGATGAAGTTTCCAGCTGCCCCCAAGTCCATGAAGGCGGTAGCGGTGATGCGCTGGTAGCCCAATTGGAGATGGACCTGCAGGAAATGGCTGGAACATGGGAGGTGACAGCAATGAGACCAGGTGAGCTCTTCCTTCCATTCACCTGGTCTGACTGTTTCCCGGATGGAGAGGGCAGACGGCACGATGGTGATCGGAAGAGGTGCAGCAGGCACAAAACCCCTCGCGGTTGCGTCGCTCCTTCTCCGTGGCAGACAGGGAGGCACACCGGATTTGCTTGGGTTCCCCGGCTCCGGTTGAGTGGGCCTCTGACGGAGGTGGAGGTCTAACCAGAGGAGTGGGTGGTTCCAAGGAGGGTTTGGGGTAGGACCGGGGACTCACCGATGGCAGGGTGCGAGGGGCTGGCCTCCGACGAGAGCTCATGCGCCGGTCTAGGCGCAGACACAATTCAATGAGGTCCTCGAGGGTGTCGGGGAGCTCCCGCCCGGCTAGTTCATCCTTCAGGCGAGGGGCCAACCCCTCATAGAAGGCGGTACGGAGGGCGGAATCGCTGCAGGATGTTTGGACGGCCAGGGTCCGGAATTTGGTGGTATAACGGCTCATGGGATGCTCACCCTGCCGCAGATGGTAAAGGCGGGAGTCCACCTCCACCTCACTATCAGGGTGTTGGAACGTGTTCAGTTGATCAGTGAACTCCGTGTAGGAGAAGACGACAGCTGAGTTGGACCTCAGGACTGCGGTAGCCCACTCTGCTGCCTGCCCTGTGAGGAGGGAGACGAGAAGTGCGATGCTGCTTCGGTCGGATGGGAATCGTTCAGCCTGAAACTCAAAAAGCAGGGATAAGTGAGTCAGAAAAATGCCGCACTTCCCGTCAATACCATTCCACTTATCAGGTAGAGCAGTGGCTCTTAAACTTGCGCGCTGTTAAAATTTGGCGCCGGTAAAATGTTGAGAGTGGGGGGGATGTACACTGTCAAAATTTGGGGGGGGGGTGCGCGCACCCTGTTAAAATTTGGAGACCGGGGGGTGCGCACCG
>JAQLOM010166977.1:0-11673 GCA_030068315.1 Chrysichthys thysi
GTGTGTGTGTGTGTGTGTGTGTGTGTGTGTGTGTGTGTGTGTGTGTGTGTGTGTGTGTGTGTGTGTGTGAGGATATGTGATTGCTGATCAAATTAAGACTGTTTATCTGTTGGAATTTACCATATTCAGATCCAGAATGTTGTTTACTTTAGTAACAAATGCGTGAAATTGCCAGTGAACATTAAGAACCAATAAGCCATAGGTTTTATGTAAGCAGTCAGATTTTCTTTTGTTACTTATTCATGTGCATTGGTGAGATCAATGCTCATTTTGAATTTATCCTCTGTGTTGTAGAACTTCTTCAGTTTTCCTTAATGATTTGAACAGATGAGAAGCTCATACTGACTCAATGCTGTCCCCTGCTGTAGAGATGCAAAAGACTTGAACATGCTGAAACACATTTGTGACAACAGATGCAGAGTTTATTGTTTTTTATTTCCCTGACGAAATGACCGAAACTTAAATCTTTGGAAAAGCATTACTGTATGTCTCCATAAATTATCCATTAATGGTCCAGTGACAAGCCAGAAATGATAAAAACGTACATTTTAAATAGTTTTAAAACATGGGGCCTAAAGGATTGCCTTTGCAAGGATTGCTTTCAAACAAATTATGAATGAAGTTGGGTGGCGCAGTAGCCTCACACCAAGCACGTCCTGGGTTGTGTGACCAGTGATAGGTTGGCGATCTGACCAGGGTGTATCCTGCCTCTCACCCATACTCAGCTGGGATTGGCTCCAGCTTCCTCACAATCTGCAATGAATAACAGTACAGTCACATTTTTGTAAGATATTTACAGATAAATTTAACTCTGACATAAATATCTTACTTTTAAGACTTTTATCTTTTCAAACAAACTGAACACATTTGTTGAACATCCACATGAAAATACAGTGGATCCTTGGCTCACAAACTTAATTCCTTCTGAGACTCCGCCCGCAACCCGAATCAATTTTTTCCACTGAAATTAAGAAAAATACAGTTATTGTGTTTCAGCCCTCAAAAACATATTTTTAAAGTGTATTATGAGTTTATGTGTGGCAATAAAACATAGAATAAAATTAAAATAACCTTAATTATTGAAAAATAAAATTAAATGAATAAACAGATGATTTTAATGCATGTTACCTTTGTGGTGAATACAGTTGCTGGTGTAGGTGCATGGTGGCGGAGGGATATGGTGGCATTTCTCGTGTTTTGTGATTATTTCTTTCTTTATTTCAACTGTTATATGCTTAGGCTTCTTACTCTCACTACCATTTCCACTTTCTTGGGACCCATAATGAAGCTTATAGAACAAAAATGCATGGAAACACAACGAAAAATGCTGTGAACATTTTTTAAACTAGTTTTAAGCTCAGAAAAAAATTTCTAACTTTGAACAATCCTTAATTATACAAAAACTTACTGCAAACAACCAAGAAAACTAACCTTCCATAAGTTGACTTCTGGCATTAAGGAAGTGAGGAGGAAGATGGGCGGGGAGGAGGTTACTGTACAGTGAATGAACACATGTCTGGCCGTGTGTTTGTTAGGTTTGCAATACGCAATTGTGCAATACACAAATAAATTTAGGAAAACATCGGTATGTACGAAGCGGAAGGGGAAAATGGCCAGGGCTTTGTTTGTTTGACACCCGATTATTTGGTTGTGACCAGATGCAAAATTTTGGCAAATTTTTTGGTTGGGGACCGATTTGTTCATGTTCGGAAGTGTTCATGACCAGAGGCCCTACTATATTTTCTTTTCAAGTAAAAACCAGAAACATTTTTAAATGATTGTCCTCTGATTAAAGATTTTTTTTTTTTTTTAACTTTGTGGACTGTAGAGGTATTTTATATGTTTGATGTGAATACGAATCCATCTTCTGGTCAGAAGATGTAAGTACATAGGCTTTAAGGAAGCAGAACTCAGTCATCATTTACAATTAATGTCTATTAAGTCAGTCTCATCATTGTGGTCATCATCATCATCATCATCACCATCATCATCATCATCATCATCATCACCACCACCACGACCACCACCACCACCACAAAAACTAGACGATATTTCACAAAAAATTTATATTAACTTTCATGAATTGGTCTTCATGGCAGCCACTGACTACTAAATGCAGGTTTCATCAAAATTACTACACACAAAATAGGCAGAGGGAGTATTTACACAGGAAATAAATCTTACAAATGGCACATAGAGTAGGTTACAGTATTATTGCATCAGCCAATATTATCAGAAAATTGTATGACGTTTAGGCTATCTGAGACTATGGGTTTTAGGTTTCCCACGTAACAGGTTGTCATGCATAATACTGTCTTTAAATGATTTTTACTGCTATTTATAGTAACTTAGTTTAGTAACATGCTGCACTGAAGATGCTAAATGAGTTCTGCTCCTTGAACATGGTAACTGAACAGTGAACAGGAAACAGGAAAACATCAGAAGAGGAAGAACAATTGTGTTTTATGGTGGCACTCATGGTTTTACACACCTGGCATGTGTGTCTTTTGTGAATAAATCAGTACACATTCAAATGGATTTTATGTATTTTATGTTTTCGATGTTCTGGATATTTTGGTACATGCAGGCTAATATAATTTCCACTGAATCTACAGTGTACCTTTACTGCTCCTCTTTTTTCCACTTTTTGCATAATAAAATGTATATAGAGCTGAATCTGTTTGAATTTTCCTGCTTTATGATACATTAAGTCAGCTTGTATTTTCTTGGCTTTTAAAAGTAATCTCTGTCTGTAATTCTATAATAGTATAAAATAATTTATTTAGTTTTGGAAGTGGCAGTAATTGGAACCTGCAGAAGGGTGGGTTTTTCTAGAAAAATAATAGCTCACAGTAACTCCTTTAAAAAACTGATGGTCTCCACTACTGACCCAAAAGCACAATAAAATATGACTCCAAACCATATAAACAAAAATATGGCTCAAAACCATATAAACAAGTTTTGGGATTATGTTCTGTGAACAGGGAAATAAACCTGGAACTTTTCAGGACTTGTATGTCTGGAGATGAAGAATGAAGCATATGCTGAAAAGAACATTCTGCAGACAGTGAAGTGTGGCAGTGGCCTGGCAATGCTTGTTGCTTCTTCTGGAACAGGAAACCTGCAGCATTTGGAGGGCAAGATGGATACAATCAAGCATCAGAAAATCCTAAGAGAAAATGTCATGCCATCAAGCTTAAGCTTGAGCATCACTGGACCTTCCAACAGGATAATCATCCCAAGCTTCAATGCCAACTGAGGCTTGGTGAACTTTGCCAAAAGGATATAAATGGCTGTGATGAACACATACTTCAAGAAAAGAGAGGAATATAGGGTGACGTATAGGAGTGAAGGAAGGTGCACACAGATGTGTTATGGGATAGACCAGCAGAATGGAAATAAAGGGGGGGTCTAGCCCGTTAGCCCGGGTTTTATAGGGGAACCAATAAGCAGGACGGGAAGAGTGTCACCACAGATGGGTCTAGGGGAGGACATCGTTCTAACTGCCCAGCAGGAGCCTCAAACTGGGGACCAGACGCACTCTGGGCAAATGTGCCAAGTGATCACGCTATTTGCTCAGACAGGGTGTGAGTGTATGCCAGAGTGCTTGTGGACAGAAGGGTCAGTTCTCCTTTATCCCCTTTATTTTAAATAAGTATCTCTTTTCTTGAATCGAAATATATCTTTCTTAAATTGAAATATCTCTTGTTTCCTTTCTTCTCTCAAATAGAAATATATTTCTTTTCTTTTCTCAAATCAAAATATATATTTTCTCTTTCTTCTCTAAAGAAATATGTATTTATTTTATTTTCTCAATTCAGAATATATCTTTTTTCTTTTTTCTTCAAACAATCACCTTTTCTCACCACATACAGACATCCGCCCATCGGCACGACACAATATAATGTCCACGCCGAGCCATGTCTCAAGGTTATAATGGGTTCGACTCAGGTGTGGCGCATTGGTGTTGATTGTGCCTACGTGAGCGTCACCTCGTCGCTGAGCCTATATTAGGACCCTGAGCTGGTCGCGGCTCTTTCTGAGAGGTTGCCTGCGAGCTCGTAGAGGCTCGCAATGTTACAAGATGCACTACATCTTATACAGAGGGGGCAATCTGAAAGAGATAGGACACTGCAAGGTGCTGTTAGGGATTAGGGAAAACAGCCAAGAATGTTCTTGGTGTATCCTGTGCACAGAGGAAAGAAGACGAGAAGACTTGGTGATGGACTGAGGAAGTTCAGGAAAGTATTCAAAGGGAGAGGTTAGCAAAGAAAAGGTGGGGATATTCAGAAAGATGAAGAAAGTAGACGGGTGTACTGAGAGACAAGGTGTACAATTCAATTCAATTCATATTATAGTGAATTGTATGCAAGGTTGGACACTAAGGAAGGAGAAAAGGAGTATTGATTGGCTGGGCAGAGAGATTGAGTGGGAAAGGATGTGCAGCAGGTCAGGATGGAGATGGAGATGGACTAATGAGTGTGTGCTGAGAAGGTGGAAGGAGTACTTTAAGGAGCAGATGGATGAAGAAAATGAGAGAGTGGACAGATGGTTGTAATTTAGTGAATCAGCAAGTGCAGAAGATTAGTAAGGAGGATGTGAGAGCAGCTATGAAGAAAATGCAGAGTAGAAAGGTGGTTGGTGCAGATGACATACGTGGATGTATGGAGATGTCTAGGTGAGAGGGCAGTGGACTTTTTGACCAGCTTGTTTAATACAATCTTGGATAGTGAGAGGACACCTGAGGAATGGAGACGAAGTGTGCTGGTACTGATTTTCAAGAACAAGGGTGATGTGCAGAGCTGCAGAGGAATAAATCTGATGAGCCATACAATGAAGATATGGGAAAGAGTTGTCGAAGCTAGGTTAAGGAGAGAGGTGATCAGTGAACAGTAGTATGGTGTCATGCCAACAAAGAGCACTACAGATGTGATGTTTGCTTTGAGAGTGTTGGTGGAGATGGTAATGCATGAGACAGGAGCCCCTTCTTGTTTGGAATGGTGATGGACAGGTTGACAGATGAGGTCAGGCAGGAGTCTCCATGGACTATGATATTCTCAGATGACATTGTGATCTGTAGTGAGAGTAGGGAGCAGGTGGAAGTGTACCTGAGGAGGTGGAGCTATGCACTGGAGAGAAGAGGTATAAAAGTCAGTAGATGCAAGATTGCATAAAGATGTGTGAACAAGAGGGAGAATAGTGTAACAATGAAGCTGTAAGGAGTAGAGGTAGTGAAGGTGGATGAGTTTAATTACCTGCCATTCAAACTATTCAAAGCAATGGTCAGTGCACAAGAGAGGTGAAGAAGAGACTGCAGGCAGGCTGGAGTGGGTGGAGATGAGTGGTGTTGTGATTTGTGACAAAAGGATAGCAGCAAGGTTTACAAGCAGAAGGTACAGTTGCTATGATGTACAGTTTGGTGATGGTGGCATTAACAAAAAGACAGGAGGCAGAACTGGAGGTGGCAGAGCTGAAGATGCTAAGAATTTCATTGGGAGTGACAAGAATGGACAGGATAAAAAAATGAGTATATTTGAGGGACACCTTTTGAGTAGTTTAGTGACAAAATTAGAGAGGCAATGCTAAGATGGGTTGAACATATGAAGACAATGGATTGTGGATATACTGAACAAAGGATTTTGAAGATGTCCTATGCCCTTGAAGATCCTACTAGGCAGGAGGAAAAGAGGTAGACCACAGAGAAGATTCAAGTATCTAGTGAATGAGGAAATGCAGAGGCTTGGTGTGACAGAGGAGGATGCTAGGGATTGGGTGAAATGGAGGCAGATGATTGCTGTGGCAACCCCTAAAGGGAGCAGCTGAAAGGAAAAAAAAGCTAATGATATATTCCTCTGTCAGTCAGAGATTATTAAGAGTATCACTGTAGAGGTGTGTAAATTAGTGAAAGTAAGATCCTATGCAGTAATATGCTTTCGCCCCATTCCCGTGTGGCATGGCAATGTAACTAACAGCAGATTATGGTTGCCAAAATGCTAGATGTCCAAGTAGTGATATAAAAACATATAGGCTTTATTGATAATTTCAGTAGTTCTGAGAGAAAGGCTGGTATAGATGGTATCAGTCCCACTAAGGAAAATGCTGTTAATTTAACTATATCAGCTAGGCAGTTAGAATGTTTTACTCCACATTGAGAGACTGAACTAATTTCACTAATTTCCTAATCAAAATCATCAAGCTGTGTGCTAGATCCTTTACTTACAGGTTTCCTCAAACAGATAACACCAGAAACAATCGAACCTGTTCTAAAATCTGATCTAAAATATTCAGTTCTTCCCTTAGCATTGCATATGTTCCTAAATCCTTTAAATGAGCAGTTATCAAACCTCTGATAAAAACCTGACCTTGACCCCAGTCTACTGTCCAACTATAGGCCAATACTTAATCTCTCCTTTATTGCCAAAATCTTAGAAAAGGCTGTTGCACATCTATCAGCAAGGATTTAGACTTCACCACAGCACAGATACAGCACTGGTTAAACTGGTAAATGACCTACTACTGGCCTCTGATCAGGATTGTGTCTCCTTGTTTGTGTTAGTTTACCTGAGGTTTTGACAGCACTGATCATACTACTCTCCTTGATAAAATTAGAAAAGTTTGTTGGAGTTAAGGGAGCAGCCCTGTCCTGGTTCAGGTCTTATTTGATGGGTCGTTATCAGTTTGTTGATGTAAATTGTGACTCCTCTATACATGGTAAGGTACAGTGTGGTATAACACAAGGTTCTATTTTAGGCCCAATGCTTTTTCCTTATATATTCTACCTCTAGGTAATATTATTTGTAAAAATGGTTTTAATTTCCACTGTTATGCTGATGACACACAGTCATGTGTTACTGTGGCAGCGGGGGCATGGTTGAGTGCCGCCTGCTGGCGGGGGAGCAAAGTCGGAGACAGGGAGTGGTGAGTGAGTGCACCTGGTGATCATTAACTCTGCCTGTTTATACTCAATAGTGAGTGGTGGTCAAGGAGACTACTGAGAAACTGTGTGTGTGGAGTTGTATGTCTCTGTCTGCTGTGAATATTTTGAGCTGAAAAGCTAAAACACACATCTCTACACATGCTTGTCGCCCCTGCCTCATTTACCCAACCAGGGAATACTACAGTGGTGCTGAAGCCTGAGAAAATCTGTCGTGGAGTACCCTGCCATGGATGCCTCCCCATTTGCCAGGCTGGTGCAGATGCTCGCCACCTCCTGCCAGGCCCAACACCAAGAGATGCTTGCCCTCCAGCAGGAACAGGACCAGCACTTTCAGGCACTGCTTCAGAGCCAGGCCCAGGACCGTGCTGCATTCAAGGGCCTGCTGCATTCCACAAGTGCTCCCAGTGGGATGGGGGGATCGGTCTGGAGGTCACATTGTCCAAAATGGGCACGCATGATGACCGGAGGCCTTCCTGGTGTTGTTCAAGCACACAGCGGGGCTGTGGGGGTGGCCAGAGGACCAGTCAGCGGCCCGACTATTGCCACTCCTGATGGGGGAGGCCCCGCTGGCAGCCCAGCAACTACCCCCTGCCAGCCATATGGACTACAAGCAGCTGTCACACGCCATCCTGCACTGCAACTCCTTCGCCTTCGCTCAACAGCTCCAGGACACGTGCTGGCTGTGGTTGGTGCCAGAGGACTGCACGCTGGAGGAGGTGATTGAGCAGGTCACCCTGGAGTAGTTCACCCAGCACCTCCCACCAGACACCGCGAGCTGGATCCGCTGTCACTGCCTGGCATCGTTGGACCGAGCGAGCAAGCTCGTGGATGATCATCTGGCAGTGAGGCTGGAGCTGAGCAAACACCGTGGACCTCTCCTGCTCCTTCCCCTCCCTTGTTTTCCTCTCATGGCCTTTCTACCCCTCCCCCTCCTCCAGTGTCCGTGCATATCCCTATACCAGCCCCACAGAGACAGCTGGTTAGCTCCTTCCGGCCCGCTGCACAAGTAATCAGGACCATCCCTCATGTCTCAAACCCTGTCTGTCTGTCTGGTGTGGTGTCTCATCCCTGTGTCCCCATCCTCTGCTCGAGTTACAAGGGCCAAGGGTGTGCCCAGGCCGATCTGCTGGCACTGCAGGGAGCCAGGACATCGGCAGGACCAGTGTGGCGCAATGGAGATTGGGACGGTGGTCCGGATACCCAATGTGCCGGTGGCTGCCCCCGATCAGGCTGGACCGTATTGCATAACGGTGAGTATTCAAGGGGCTGCTTATCTCGCCCTGGTGGATTCAGGGTGTGGTCAGACCTCCATCCACCAAGGCGTGAGTCAAGGCGTGGCATCAGGTACCAAAGGCATAGTGAAGGTGTTATGTGTACACGGGAATATCCACAAGAATCCATTGGTGCTGCTGCAGATACAATTTTGGGGGCAAAAGCATAACATCCAGGCAGCAGTTAATCCCTGCCTTACCCACCCGCTGGTTCTGGGAGCAGATTGGCTGGGGTTTGATAGCCTTATAAAGGACCTGACAGTGGTTGGGTCCTGCTGGGATAGGTCGCAGGGAAAGCCCCATCCGGTGCTCTCTGGGGAGGTGGTCTCAGGGCTGTCCACGTCAGCTACACATCCCGATGACATGGAGCGGGAGAAGCCTCAGGCTCCTCTCCCTCTGGGATATCCCCTAGGGGATTTCCCCCAGCGCAGACATGGGACAACACCCTGAGACATGCCTTTGACCAAGTGAAAGTAATTGATGGTCAGCCCCTCCAGGCGGGTGCCAGAACGACCTATCCTTATTTTACTATTATTAGAGAGCAACAATATGATCCAGGACACTCAGACAGGGGAACAGTTCACCCAGCTACTAATTCCAAGGAGCCAGTGGGAACTTATCTTCCAGGTGGCTCATTATAATCCAATGGCGGGACACCTCGGACGAAATAAGACACTAGCCCGTCTCATGGCCCTGTTCTATTGGCCAGGCATTTGTGGCGATGTCTGCTGGTGGTGTGCGGCATGTCGCGAATGCCAGCTGGTGAGTCTGGTGGCCATTCCACGGGCTCAATTGCAGCTCCTTCCTCTGATCGAGACCCCCTTCAAGAGAATTGGAATGGATCTTGTCGGGCCCTTAGATCGGTCTACACAGGGGTATCGCTTTGTCTTGGTTCTGGTGGACAATGCAATGCGATACCCCGAAGCAGTGCCACTCTGCAACATCTCCGCACATAGTGTTGCTTCTTTAAAATGGTTTAAAATGGTTGCGGTCTTTAAAATGATCTCCTGGGTGGGGATCCTGAAAGAGATCCTGACTGACCAGGGCACAAACTTTGTCACGCACACTCCGTGTACTCTACAAATTTCTGGGGACTAAATCGATTCGGACCAGTATGTACCATCCCCAAACTGATGGGCTGGATGAACAGTTTAACCATATACTAAAAAACTTAATTTGTAAGTTTGTAGGGGAAGACGCGTGGAACTGGGATCAATGGCTTGAGCCCCTGTTGTTCGCAATGCGCGAGGTCTCCCAAGCCTCCATGGGTTTTTCCCCATTTGAACTGTATGGGTGAAAGTCCTGCGGCGTCCTAGACATTCTGCGTGAAAATTGGGAGGAGGGACCGACTTCAACCAAAAACCAAATCCATTACGTCCTGGACTTGCACGCAAAGCTGCACGCGCTTTCATGATTAACTCTGGAGAATTTGTGGCAAGCCCAGAACTGGCAAACTTGGCTGTACAATAGGGGCATGTGCCTTAGGGAGTTTGTAGCAAGAGATAAAGTCCTCATGTTCTGCCCACCTCACACTCAAAATTACTCGTCAAGTGGCAAGGACCCTTTGAGGTCACACAGCAGGTTGGGGAGCTCGACTACGAGGTAAAGTGGACGGATAGGGGTGAGGCATGACAAATTTACCACCTCAACTTCCTAAAGTGCTGTGTCGAGGAGATACCTGTGGGGCTAACAATGGTTGTTCCGGAGAGGGCGGAGCTGGGACCGGAGGTGAGCTCAAAACCCACCTCACATCACACCCCAGTCCCCTGTGGAGACCACCTCTCACCGTCGCAGCTCGGACATGTTGCCCAGTTGCAATGAGAATTCTCAGATGTGTTCTCTCCCCTTCCCAGCCGCACACACCCGGTAGAACATCACATAGAGACCTCCCCGGGTGTAGTAGTTTGCATGCGCCCTTATTGCCTCCTGGAACATAAGAAAAAGGTAGTTTGGGAGGAGCTTCAGGCTATGCTGGATTATGGGCATAATTGAAGAGTCCCACTGTGACTGGAGCATCCCAGTGGGTTTGGTTCCCAAGAACTTATGGATATATTTCTTAATAAGCCTTTAATTGGACATTATGTATTGTAAAGCTGCTTTGTGACAATGCCTGTTGTTAAACAGCGATGTTTTAGCGGCTCATGGAGAGTTCCACCCTCATGGTGCCTATGCTGCGACCTACTTGGATGACATAATCATCTATAGTAATGACTAGTCATGGCACCTGGAGCACCTGAGGGTGGTCCTGGAGTCACTGAGGCATGCGGGGCTCATGGCTAACCCACAGAAGTGTGCAATTGGACAGGTGGAGGTATGGTATCTGGGGTTCCACTTGGATCATGAGCAGGTGCCTCCCCAAATTGATAAGTGTGGTATCCCTGGTCTGGTTGTGGAGAGAAAACACTCTGACCCAGAGGACTGTCAATAACTGTCCATTAATTTTTATCATCTTTTCAGCTCAAGATAATGCTGGCATTTGTAGGAACACAGATACACACACATACACTTTCCAGTTGCATGTTCCAAGGCATCTCTCCCCCTCCCTTGCTCACTGCGGGAATAAAAAGAGACAGAGTTAATGAGCACTAGGTGTAATTACTCACCACTCCCAGTTTCCAACCTCACTCTCCCCAGCAGGTGACGCTCGGCCATACCCCCACTGCAACAATAAGACTGCAGACTGCCTGAGGCCTAAGACTAAGAAGGCAGTGTGGCAGTTTATGGGGCTGGCTGGCTACTATTGTAGCTTTGTACCTAACTTTTTGGATGTCACCAGCCCTCTGACAGACCTCACTAAAAAGGGGTCCCCAGATCCGGTCCAGTGAACAGAGCAGTGCCAACGGGCGTTTATTCAAGTTAAGGCGGCTCTGTGTGCGCCGGACCTCTCTTGCACTCTACTGACTTTTCTTAGTGTAATGTATACCAGTGACTGTCATTCATGAGATGCACCACAGCACAGCATAGCGTGACACAGTGAGATTACTTCCGATTGAAGGGCCAATGCCCTGACCGCTAGGCTACCACTGCCCCTAGGCTTTCTCTCCCCTTTATTTTGCAGATGCATGCGTCGGACAGAGGGCTGGGGGCTGTTTTGTCCCAGGAGGTTGGAGGTGAGGACTGCCCCATGCTATATGTCAGCCGGAAGCTCTCTATGAGGGAGCGCAAGTACAGCGCGATTGAGAAAGAATGCGTAGCCATCGAGTGGGCGGTCCTTACCCCCCGTTACTGCCTCCTGGTGCGCTCATTCACTCTCTGTTCGGATCATGCCTTGCAAGTGAAAGTGACTATTTGACACATGGGAAACCCACCACAGCACAGCATAATGTGACACAGCGAAATGAACTCTCTGCATTTGACCCATTCACCCTTGTGAAGCAGGGGGCAGCCAAACAACGCAGCGCCCGGGGAGCAGTGCTTGGGGAGCAGTGCTTGGGGAGCAGTGCTTGGGGACAGTACCTTACTCGG
>JAQLOM010167079.1:0-11664 GCA_030068315.1 Chrysichthys thysi
ACACACACACACACACACACACACACACACACACACACACACACACACACACACACACACACACACACACACCATATAATCACCATCACTACTTGATTGGAGCCACTTTTGAATGAAAGGGGGAAAAAATTGTACCTTTATTTTCATTGTAAACTACAAGACAAACTCATAAGGCATATGCTTGCTTATTGAAACACCATTACGGTTAAACAAGGTGTTATCTTCGTTAGCAAGCTCAAAAGCCTATCTCGTCAAAGTGTGTAATGAGCTCTAACCGATATCACATGTTGAAATCCAGTGCGAACTATGGGCGTTCCACATTGCTGGAGGATATAAAAAGATATCCAAGTATTTAGGGGTGCCATCACCAACAGCTAAACCATAATTCAGAAGCGGATGCAGTTATTTTTCTTCCTCTTCTTGGCAGCGCACGCCTTTGAGTGAAGGAAAAATTACTGCCAGGAAGATTTACAAAGATCCAAAACAAACAGCAAGAGACCTAAAAGTTCTTGGATGCGAGAGGAATAAAAATTCACAATCAGACATATCGTTTTCATATTTTCACCCTGGAACTTATTCATCACAAAGTTTCACCTTTATATAAAAAAAATAATAATAATAAAATAATGCTAATTTCCTGCCCACCAGTCCTACAGCCTACAATACATATTCCGTCAGATTCGTTCAGAGTGTACTGAGAGTGATCAGACTTCCAGGATGTACAGTGATCGAGTTCACAGTTTATTCAAAAAATTAAGTGGAACACCGGCTCCCAGTTCAGGCCATGCCCAATTTGGGGTTAAAACCCCATACAGATTCAGATATGGCTGTTTGGAGTGCCGAATAGATATATCGTGGCATTGCGTTCCAGTCCTACAGCTTTGAGTGTGTCGTGTCTCTCCTCTGAGCCAGCAGAAAGCCTGACAGTATTTATAGCAGTCAAACAGCCAGGCTGCTGCTCTGGGGGCTTTCCCAAAAACAACTCCCAGCTCAGCTCCTCTTCAGTCATAATGACTTTCCTTTGCCGCCACTTCATTCGTCTTCAGCGGCAAACTGAAGCAACAAAATAATCCAAGCTTTGGCTTCAGACATCAGCTCTTACCCTGCGCCAAGAACAGGGGATAAGCTTCAAGATGAAGTCTTTACTCTCAACAAATCTGGTAAATGTAAATGCAAATTACTTCTATTTAGATGGAAATAATGTGCTGCCTCTCTCTCCCTCCAGCTGCTCGAACAGGCGTACACGCAGCGTGTACACGCACGTTTATTAGGAGTGTGAAAATGACGAGTGGTGTGTACATAATAGCCACAAGTGTTCAGAATCAGCGCTGAGAAAACAAGCACTTCACGCCAAACTAAGCGTTTGTCTAAAGGTAAACATTTGTCAGTGTGGACAGGTTCGAGATATACAGACGTGCGCGCGCGCACACACAGCCAGACAACCCATTGTTTGGTCCAGGTGTCAGAGAGGGCAACATGCCAGGGAGAAAGACAGAGGGAGCGAATGAGAGCTTGGCCAGTAGCACAGGAGGTGAAAAAGAGAGGGAAGGAGGGATAGTGGGAATACACGAGGATGACGAGAGAGGATACAGCCATGCTTCTGCTCCTACATAATGTATACTGCGCGCTGACGGGAGTAAGTAAGCAAGATGAGACCATCACCGTGCATCAGGGCAGAAATACAAAGCAAGTGCTTTGCCACTCCCCCCACCCCACCCCACCCCCAAAGGAGGGGGGGGACCCACCGGGGGGGACCCACCCTGAACTAGGTGAAGAAAATAACAGAATTTAAAACGATAGAGCAATATAGGGCTAGAAACATTTGATCATTAATGCAAGCTAAAAGCAACACTGCGTAGTAAGAAAAGCTTTCACGTGTACCAGTAAATTCTTCTCCATTTACTCTGTGACCTGAAGCTAATTACTAGCTTGCTAATGGACAATAATTATCCAGCACCACCTCCTTCATTGTTTAACCTTCAGATACTCAAACTGGGCTCATTACTACACCAGCCCCATCCCCGGCCTGTATAATTACACTGTAATTGCTGAAGAATTTGGAATAAGGCCGTGGCAACTCGACTGCTAGACTACCGGAAATGCCTTTTCAGGCAGGAAGCACACTGAGTCATGGGAAGTGACTCTGGTCTTTGGAGAATACCCTTTAGTTTTTGAAGTCTTCCCCCCGGAAACTTAGACTGCAGCTCTTTTCACATGACAAAGGCGCATGACATGCGCTAAGCATCTAAGCATCAGCAGAAAAGTAAAAAAAAAAAAAAGAGCGCAAATAAATTTACGAATAAAATTTCACTTTGCAATTCTTTGCTTTGCAGTTAGCACACCTTTTACAATGAAAAGTTCCACATTTTCATCTCATAGATATGTTGATACTGCCATTTGTTGCCTGGTCATGGTGTCTCATTGGTGACCGAAAGGAAATGAACAAGACAGGACTGATGTATGAAAATGTTCTTGGTTGATAAATGTACGCAGTTATAGACAATGACGTGCCATGTGTCACTGGTGACTATCCATCATTTATCATAGGTGAGCAGTCAGCATTTCCTGTTTGTGTCTCATCACAAGTGAGACAACATGGTGCAAATTGATGCCGATTTTGACATTTCCTTGTGCCAAATAAATAAATAAAAAAGGTGCAGACATTAAAAGTGGGTAGTGCCAACAACGTACAGATGAATCTCCATACACGCATGATTTCTGGAAAAAGCAAAAAGAAACAAAAGAAGAGATTACTTTTGAAAAGACTACTGTGGAAAGAAAAATCCTGATCTCCGCAAGGACAAATCTGCTTAAAACTTTTGGGAATCATACACTGGCAATTACCCTGACTGTTATACTCACTCAAATGGTTTATATTGATCTGTGAAGTGCTGAAGTCACATCCTGCACTAAAAGCCTGACTGAACTGGCTTTCATCATGGCTCTGCTGTGACCCGGACAATAGAGGCGAAAAGAAAAAAAAATGTGAGAAGGAAAGAGGGAGAGTGAAGCGTTGATGGCCAGCCCTCGCTCGACACAGAACAGGGGAAATGGGAGGAAGCTGGAACCATAAGTGCACATCTGTGTAAGCTGGAGTGAGACGAAGAGGTATTGGGTGGGGGGGAAAAAAAATAAAATAAAAAATCACTGACCGCAGGCATGCATCCACTTACACTGACTTATTAGCATTTTTCAAACCTTGTAAGAGTTTATGAAGCAGCTGCAGCAATAACCTGAGCAATGAGGTTTTGCTTTTGGCGTAGGATGTGAAATCGACAGCTACAGTAACACAATATCTATGATTTATTCATGACTGAACAATGTGAAGGCATTATTCCACTAATACTCTTTGGTATTGATGTTTTGTGCCCAATGACGGCCAAAACCCACGCAGAACTATAAGTTAACCATATATATCCATGCAATTTAACCGTGACTGAAAATTTAGTTGTCACTAAATAATATTGGTCTCCTGTAGTTCTGCTAGGTAATGAAGCAAGGTCAGCACTCTTGCTGACCAAATCAGTTCTCATATTAACAACTCAAAAGAGGGGGGAAAAAATCTTTTGGGCGTCATGCACTAATTCACACTACTGACTACTGCAGACAAGCTTCAGGTGCTGGTGCAAATTATACCTACACACAGCTCTTACAGTGCACAAAACTACAGCGACGCCCGTAAGCAAAATACAGAAGGAAAGGCTAAATTCCTGCCCACACCCAAAACGCAGGCTTTCACTGACCGAGGAGATCCAGGCTCCAATTAGCTGACCACAGTTATGCACTCACCCACACACATACTCGGTCAGCATGATCCCAGTGCGCCTTCTCTCGTTCAGAATGAAGATTGATGGAGGGACAGATGTTCTCACAGCCAAAAGTATAACTGATGGTGATCATAACAGGAGGTGGAGACATGAGAAATCCATTAACCAGCCCAGTAGGCAAGTGAGAGCACCTATGTAGCAATGTGAATCCCAGACTCATGTTATGGATTCCTGGAATCTTAACAGATTAACAGATGGAAGCTGACAAAAATGTACCAAATGTATGGAGAGCTAGCTAACTAATTACCTGTGTTAATGGAGAGATAGGGACGTTAACATGTGTATAATAACTAGGGAAATCAAAATCTAAAGGCAATTTTTTAAATTACATCAACCGGAGAGCAAAAGACAAAGCATGGGGTGGAGACATCCATTTTCTCCAGTGAAGAAGAAATTCAAAAGTCACACCTCCTCCAAGAAAAAGGTCTTTTGGGACATGAAGGTCCTATTCTGGTGCATTTCCAAGCGCATGAGCAACAGTGAACAGTGCAAATTACTGTGCACTGCAACTTAAACCTGCAATTCGCAGCAAAAGAAGAGGAATGCTGTCCAAAACAGTCTTGCTGTACCATGACGATTCTCATACAGCACCAACGACAGTAGAGACAGCATAAAGGATCGGGTTCGAACGTCTTCCACGTCCTCCTACCACCTGGATCTGGTGCCGAGCCATTATCACATTTTCGGACCACTGAAGGAGGTGCTCCACCTTTGGTGATGAAGTAAAATAAGCGGCGCTCACCTGGCTTTAGGAGCAGCTGAAAAATGTCTTCTCTGTGGGAAAACAGAGGCTAGTTGGACAATACGACAAATGTGCCGTCTTGCATGGGGCCTATGAGGAAAAGTGATGTTAAATTTCTTAGCTACTTCTTAGAGTTTATTTACTTTGATTCTTCCTCATTATTCTCTTCTAATGTAGGACATTATGGTTGTGCTCTCGACAAAAAGTCTGCAAGTCATTGGCCTGTGTTGGAGATTTAGTGTTCTGTCCTCACGTTGCATGTAAAACATATAATTTGAGTCAGGCTAGCATGTCTAACTGTGAGGGGACTGCTGAGTCTGACCACTGATTTGACCGTTCCTGTAAAAAGAACCACGTCTAAGAGCAAATCGGACATTAAAATCTTCAATACCACTTACTTTACGCCATTTTTATACATGCTGAAGAAACTGTAGTCTTCTGTAGGTTTATAATATGGCATTAGCATTATACTTGTGGAAAACACCAAATTTATCATGCAACATGAAATTGTCCAGCTGTTAAGATGAGATATATTTGCCATGTTGCTCATTCACATCATGACCCTGTTCCCACATGATCCAAACTTTAACAAAGTCTGCATTGAGTCACACAAATCCCAATACATGCCCAGTTTCTCTGAGGAACACAATTGTTTGAGCCCTTTTTTTTTTTTTTTTTTTTCCATTGGCTGGTCGTACAAAGACAAGATGTGTTTGTTCATAGCTTTTGAATATACTACTGGCACAACGGTCCACAGTTATAATCCCTCCATTTGCAGCAAAAAAAATAACGAAAAGCAGAGCTGCCGATTTATTCCTATAGCCAAACTGTAAGAAAAAGTGCTTCGGCAACAGCTAACTGGACAATTAGTTAAGCAGCGTTATGTCGGCTAAAACGGCATTCCATTAGCGCCACAGCAGCACACTGCTCTCGTTATGATGAGTACAATGGGCCATTTGAGACTTGTATGCGCGTTATCTGCAAATGCGTGCTGTGTGCCTTTGAGACTGTAGCCAGCTGTTCTCCACAAAAAGGGAGCGCAGGCTTTCAGCACAGATGCGTACTGGCTGGAGATGTGGAAGAATCAGAAACTTATTATTTGTCAGATCTCCAGAGGAGAGGAATTTGACTTTGATGAATCAATGCAAACATCCATCATCTAAACCACATGTACAACTGAGTGACAAATTAAAGGGGGGAAAAAAAAAGAAAAAAAAAAAAACTTTTAGTAAGGCGTTGTTCATCACAAGTTATCAGAAGAGCTTCAATGCAGCCTGGTACTGAAATTCTTCCAAAACTGTCTCAGTTGGTGATTCGATGATAGTGGAGGACACGCTGCCTAACAATACTCCAAAATCTCACATCTCAGGTGTTCACCTGGGTTGAAATGTGGAGACTGAAAGATTTACATAATTGTTGGGCACATCATCCATTCAGTAAGGCTCATGTCTGTGGATGGGGTCATCGCAGACGAGACCACTTTTACCAGGATAGATCTTTAAGAGTATAAAAAAATAATAAGTCTGAAGAACTTGCACTTATGCTTCCATTTGTACTTAAAAAAAAAAAAAAAAAAAAAATATTTCAATTATCCGAAACCAGTGAAAACTAGCAAACAAAAACATAAGTGAGTGTACCCGAGACAGAGCAGGAATATTTCTGAACTTTAAAACCGTCTACAAGGAAGAGAAAAAAATTCCTAGGCAAGCACAAAAAGTGAAAGAGACACTCACAGGCTGTGATTTCTACTACAGGGGGTGTTCCTAAGTACTGCGGGACACGTTCCACAGTTTATATTTGCTTCCCGAAACTGTTATTCAGTAAAAAAAAAAATTTTTTTTAAATCTGATTTTTAAGCACATCTGTTCACTGGGAAAGTCAACAAAACATTTTGTGATCATTTGCAAAGTACTGCCTGAATTCACTAGTACAAGACAGTAGAAACATGACACACCTATTCGCCATCACCTCATTTTAACGCCATTATGTTATGACTATGAATATGAACACAAAGTCAGAGCAGAAATAGTTTACACACCCTTGAGTGCAATGGAATGAACCACAGCTGTGGGAAAAAAAAACCCAAAACATATCATGCAATGTGGGCTCCAAAACTGAGCAATTGATTACTACCAATCTGTCTGACTGAAAGAATGCACGACATAAGAGTCACTGTATTAAGCATTGCGAAATATAACTGCACAAAAATATTTAAAAATACACCGAGCATAGCCTAAACCGTCGAACAAAGGCTAAAATAAAATCCACACAAGCAGCACTAAAAAGATCCTTCACAAAGGGAGTGCACATAGGGATGGACCGCTAAGTGTGGTTTCTAAATGAAGACAGCCATAGAGTTGAGAGAGGGCCGAGTGTAATGTTTTAGGCCATTTTCATCTTTTCTTCCTGGGAGCGCTTGGTGAAGCATGATTGTAATAATAAATTCATTAGACAGCACTCCGGGCAAGTAAAGGCTCCAGCGTGCCGCTCAGTCCCACAGTTTAGTCGGCCAAAAACCTAAGAGACTAGACTAAAAAATGCTAGCCAACATAATGTAATAACGTACGCACAGTAAATTATCTAGTTAAGTGCATTAATACAGAATATTAACAAGGGAAACAAACATCTTTATAACCTCCTGGTGATGGGGCACCTGTGTAGCCACAGTCTTTATCTTCTGCTGATTTTTAATGTACATACAGTGCATCTTTTTTCCCCCACTTTGAAATTAGTGATACTTTTTTTTTTTTTTTTTATAAACTGTTTACCTCCATTTCACTTTGCCCCACACCCGCCTATCAGATCACCACCAAGACTCCGAATGAGAGCAAGGGAGTTTCCATCTGTATCCAAGCAGAGGGAAGAGTAAGCCAACACTGGCCGAGCTCAGATGGCAGTTAATCCCAAGCTTCAGTGCTGCTTAAAGGTGCGAGATAATGTACTCTAATGAGCTATGGAAAGTACCATGAGCTTGAGGGACACTTCTTCTGACGAGAAAGTCCATATGCCATGACCTAACTAAAGAAGCGTTTTTTGATTAACCCTTTCCTACTACGTTATCAAACGGTCCTTATGAGACCTCCCGGCATGTCCACCAACCAATGAGTGGGTTGAATATAAGGGTGAAATAAAAGTTAGTCAAATATGACCCCAGGGGTGCTACAGGGTTAAGTACTGCCTTTTTAAATTGTGCTGAAACAAACAAACACACACACACACACACACACACACACACACACACACACACACACACCTCTGTGTTCACTATAATGCTATGATGCCTTTTTTGGGTAAACCCATATTGGGTATGTATAGATAAGAGGTAGTTTATGATGATTAAACCAGTGTGTGCAGGAGAAAAAAATAAAGCACTTCTACCTTTTATCTTCATGGAGGTACTTGTTATGGATTAGAGAAGCACTGCAGTACACATTACATTTATTATTTTCAGGCTAGATTTGTCACAGCATCATATTAGGGTGAGTGTCTAAGTATTCAGGCAACCAATCATATGGCAGTTAGTCAGGGTATGGTTATTTATTTGTTTATTTTTAATGAAGTGCTCGTATGAAGCCAGGACTTTTTCCTGTCAAATAAAAACGCTGAATGGACACACGCCCAAAGAGCTCAGCGGTGCGGCCAAAAAAATTGCTATGTGGGCACACACCGTGGTGGTGTTATTTCTCCCCAATATCCACTCCGGTTATTCATTATCCGTATCAGTTTCTGGACCAATACTACACACTAGCAGCAGACTGTTGCCTGTGCTCAAAGCAAAATATTGCATGTCTTCTGTTATTACATGCAGGAATGGAGACATGAAGGCATGAGGGCTGGGAATAGCAAAAGCAAATCTGCAGCTAAAGCTTTTCTGAAGCAGTCTTACTCATCTGTTTAAAACACATCTCATCTGCACACACATCTGGCAAACACCAAATAACTGATGCTTTGGAGGTCTTTGAAATTTTAGTGGCAACAGTAGAAGATGTAAGTAAGTAAGAAGGTAAAAAAAATAAGTAGTACATTTTATTTTCACATATGATCATTTCTTGATTGTAATTTCCGATGAATAAATGAGCAAACGAATGAGCGTTTGTTCAGTACATTTTGTGCATTGTGACCAAGATACACACACAGCTATAGTTACTAATGGATTGCAGTGCAGTGGTATCAGTTGTTTTGTCTGATCAATGACGACTCTGTGTCCAGAAATTAATGCATTTAGAGGAAAATGATGCCTTCAGCATGTACAGCCAAAGCACACAACCACACACAACTACCCACCCACATACACTCTGACATTTGTCTCTCACGTGTTCACACACACACAAGGAAACAGGGGGCTCAAGAGATCACACACACACTGCGCACACAAACAAACGTACACCTTTGTCCAGCTGCAGCCTTTATTTCCCAGCGGCTACACAGATGCTCTGAGAGCAGATTGCACACAGAGCAAGAATGAGAGAGAGAGAGAGAGAGAGAGAGAGAGCAGATCAAGATGCAGAGAGAAAAAAAAAATAAAAGGGGAGAGAAAGAAAACAGACACACCGGTAAAATGAAAGCACAAAGAAGACAGAGCAATGGTTTAATACATTACAAAGAGAGCCAGCATGGACCTAACTACTGCTGCTTCTACAGGCTTTAATTACAAAAATGAGGAAATGGGGGAGGGAAAAAAACCCTAAAGAACAGTGACGGACATGAGGGCAGAGAGAGATGCAGGCCATGTATACGAGCTACTACTGTGCAGAAGTGTTCCATTAACACATGTAATTTCGGGACGTCAACCACATGAATGCTGGCACAGGGAGAAGCAACACACAGAAAAGGAAAGTACTGACCTAAAGGCCTCACACAGGGTGTCTATTTAAGTCACTGAATCAAACAATGACAACAAATGTCAAAAAAAAAAAAAACTTCCCGTATTAGCCTGCTTATGAAGAGCGATAAGGACACAAATGTGACAGCAATATGCCGTTCTTGCATTGATGCGTGACTCAATCAGGACACGTGCTCACCTTAACCACACAGTTGAATTGAGAAAAGGCCAGGACATTTTTTCCAATCTTCATCTGTCCAGTTGTGGTGATCCTGTGCCCAGGACAGCCTCTGATTCCTGTTGTTATCCAACGTGATCTGCTGTTGCTCCTGTAGATGGTTACGGCTTACCATGGTTGTAATGAGTGGTTATTTGAGTTACACGTGATTCCTGTCAGCTCAAACCAGTCAAATCAGTCTCCTCTAATCTCTTTCAACAACTGTGGATTTTCACTCCCAGAACTGCTTCCAGCTAGGTGTCTTTTTTTTTTTTCCTTGTTTGCATCATTCTGTGTAAACTCTAAAGCGTCACGGAGATCAGGTTTTTCTCCAATCTGATGGTTTGGTGTGTACTTTAACTGAAGATTTAATGCATCACACTGCTGCCACATGATTGGTTGATTGTATACCAGCCTGACTCCTGCCTGCATGTTTACATGCTCAAAATATTCCCCCCCCCTTTTTTTTTAAATGTTATACAGAAAAAGATAAAAATAAATAAACAAATAAAAAAAAATAAAAAAAAATAAAAAACACACTGCTTCCATAGCTAATGAAATGAATATTCCACCAATAATCCTGTTTACATGTGGCTGTGCACACCCTGATCATCATAAAACGCCCTGATGACGTACATGTAGCTGACAGTAAACAGGCAAGAGGCTTTGTGGTGAGAACCGCTGTAAAAAAAAAAACAAAAAAAAAAAAAAACCGCATGAGACGCATATATCCCGACCACATGGTAAGCATGTTCAGAGAATGCTCCTAAAATCCAAATAATATCTGCATCCAACATGCCTTGATTGAAAAATGCTAAATTAAGAATACTGTCCTATTGGGAATAAGAGTAGAACAAGGGAATGATTAGTGTGCACGCAAGCATACTGAAAGAGTAGTGGAAAAGGTGTTCTCGTTTTCACTGTTTGATTGGTCAGTAAGTTCATTTTTCCCCCCACAATTGTCAGAGCTGACAGCAGTTCTGGCTATAATTCATATCACAAGTTTGCTTGAATACATCATTTCTATAGCAATAATTCATTCACAGAGACATGCATGGCACGTGTGCCATATACACACCAAACAGATCAAAAATCAAACAGCAACAAAAAGATATCGCTCTCCTTCACAGAGATTCTGATCTGTTTTCACTCTGATCGTACCATCCTGGGCACAGAAAATGGATACAAAACTAACAGAAACGAACAGCCATGGTTTCTCACAGTCACGGTTATCCAATCCAAAGTGACACTCTTACAGATTTATATTGAAACAAGAGCAGATCAGTCAAGAGGTTCATACAGACCTCCCTAACTGCTGGAACTGATGTCCTGAAAGCATGAAACGAACCATGAATTTCAAGGCACTCGCATAACACCCACACATACTCATGCATAAAAAATAAAATCGCTGGTGTAGGCAACTCTTAAGGTATGAGCAGTCATGTAATGAAGGAACCAAACCATACAAAAACATTACAGAGTATGGTCTAGAGGTGCTGGGGCCAGACCAGCAATGGTGCAGAAATACATGAACATGACTATTAATCGCTCCAAACCAATTACATTCTCACCAGCTCTCCATCTTCAGTTAGTCAGTCATGTGGATTTGAGAGTGCGTGGTCAGAAATAAGGGCTGCTCTGGCCATGTTTTCACTCAGTGCTCTTGTTAAATCACTAGGTCATGTTCAGAAAATTTTGGTTTTGGTTTCTGACTGCAGAGACTGAGCACCTCTTCAAATCACTGGTACCCTGGTGAACCCAGGATTCCCTCTGGGGCAACGAGAATCATCTGAATATCTTGTTTTGTGCGTACGCATGTGGAGATATGAAAATATTTCCAATCAAGTCGAATGCCATGTTTCCTGGAACCTTCTCCCCAAGTCAGTGCTGGTTCAGAATGATCTGGGGTTCACAGAAACATTGTTAGATATGCAACTAACCAAGAATGAAGACAAAAAAAATATATATTCTTGGATGCATTTTAACACACATTTTGTCAGATGATCCCACACACACACACACACACACACACACACACACACACACACACACACAC
>JAQLOM010167120.1:0-11660 GCA_030068315.1 Chrysichthys thysi
GTTTTTGGCAGCCCTTATATGTATATGTGTGTGTGTGTATATATATATATATATATATATATATATATACACACACACACACACACACAGTCGATCCTCTTATTAACGGACTAATTGGGGGGGAGGTTGTGCATTTACATGAATAGTAAATGGACAACCTCCATTTACTATTTATTGAGATTCTGAATTAAAATTAGCTCTTGAAGCACACAGAAAAAACACTCGGTAATGCACTGTACAGTACACTGATACACAAGTTAACTCCATGAGTTGTGGGAGAGAGTGAGCCATTACACAAGGCGAGTGATGTGTACATCCTGGCGTCATCCGTGTGAATATTTTCTAAATATTTGACCATTTTTAGCGTATCGCAATCGTCATCATAACTTCAAAAAATCGTAAGTCGGCGTGTCGTAACCAGGGGAGGACCTGTTCATTTCCTTATTGCACGCCACTGTTGAATTCTTGAATCTTATTGGACAAAAGGTTTTGATCAAACTTCCTGAGAGTAGTGCCAGGTGCAAGATGAATCACAGATTTATATTAATGCACTATGTTGTTGTTTCTTTAGTAACAACCTTTACGGTGAACGCTCCATGTCCTCTAAGACAGATTAAGAAATATGCTTTTATTTTACAAGGAAAAATAATTGCTAGTGTTTTCTAGCACAAGAAAATCTAAAGGACAGAGGACATTTGTACTTTCCTTTTTGGTTTGTTTTCTTTTTGTAACATGATTTTGTCTTATTAAAACAGAGCTGATATAAACTTGTAAAAAAAAAAAAAGTATTTGTTGGCAAATTGCTGCGTTATAAGATTAAAACACTTGAGGGCATGTTTTTATTGGCAAATAAACAACTGCTTCACGTTGGGCCACATCACACCACCACGTCACTGATTATTTTGTTACGCAGCATGCCCTGTCCTGTTTTATATTCTTCACTTGTCTTTCTAGTTTTCCTTTCTAAGGGTATGACATCTTTTGTACTCAGCTGCATTATTAGGTGAATAACAATTTTTATTTTTATTTTTCAAAACCTTTTTTTGTTTCTTCCCCCTAGCTGTGCCAGGTTGTGCGCCTTGTGCCTGGTGCGTACCTGGAGTACAAACAGGCCCTGCTGAACGAGTGTCAGAGGCAAGGTGGTCTCCGACTGGCGCAGGCTCGCTCACTCATCAAGATAGACGTGAACAAGACGCGCAAAATATACGACTTCCTCATCAAAGAAGGCTACATAAACAAAGTCTAAGAGGCGTGAGTGCGCTGTGCACTTCTGGCAGGCAGAGAGGTGACACACTGCACATGAACTCTGAGCACTGATGACATCCAAATCATGGGGATTACTGATAAAGACACTTGTGTGTCCAGTTTCTACTCGTCTTCTTTTAAAGGAAGACACAGGCGATGTTCTGTAAAGTGCCGTTCAAAAAAAGCGTGCGAAACTGTGACTTTACAAAAGTAAATTTATACAATATATGGAGCTTATTTTTAACGTTTTGAGATGTTTCATGATCTGTCTTGCATAATATCACCCTTAGATGTTCTCCAAAATGTGTAATTATGTGACTTTGTCTTGTAATGTATTTAACAACATGAAAATAGAGTGCTTCACAAAGTGCTTCACATTCAATATTATATTATTGTACAATTGTGAGGATTTCTCTCTTTCTCTCTCTCTCTCACACACACACACACACACACACACACACACACACACACACACACACACACACACACACACAGAGTGTCATCTTTTCTGGCTCACCGTAAAGGACAGCAGCAGCTGCAGGCTTTATCACACTCCTGTGTGCAGATGTCTATATCATCATGCTAACGTTAGCTTTAGCAGCCAAAGAATTAGCCCCGCCCCGCTCCGCTCAGCTCAGACATGCCTCGTGTGTTACAGATGTTTCCTCTGTGATGCTGTCTGAGGCCCGAGAGCTGCTCGCAACAAGATGTTTATTTCAGAGACTTATTTCTACACGAAATGTCCATGGAGGGTCGAGTTGTAGTGGTCATTATAAACATTTATCGAAGAACAGGAGAGAAACAAACACAACATGATTAAACTGTGCTGACTGAGATTTCAAGTCGCCTTTGTGTGCTCACTTCAGTGCCTGTCTGGATGCTCTGTGTATTTAGTTCATTTGTATGTATTTGTGGCTTTGTGAGACGTAAAATGCTCTTGAGGCCAATTTTAAGTGCATGTCGTATTTATTTCTCAGGAACATTGCGGTAAAGGATGCAAAAATACAACATGTTCAGAACAGCATTTCAGTGTTTGCATTTGTGTTTATCGTAGTGTCCGGCCAGGTGTGTGTATCTGTATCTGTGTGCTTGAGCGTGTTTGTGGGGTTGGTGGGTGGCAGATCAGTCTCTTCTCACCCCTCCCACTCACTCTCTGTCAGTCAGCCGGGTCTGTGACTCAGTTCACTCATCCACATCTATTCTCTGCAGCAGCTGAGCCTCTTTGCTTTTAGGTGTGCTTCGTTTCTCCCAAGTGGGTTTTTTTAATGACGTTTTCACCTGTTGTTTGCCCTCTGTATGAGGGAGTCGGTCTGTATTCCCCAGACTTTACATTCTGTGCTGCTATTCTGTCGTTCTCTGCTGAGTCTCTCATCACCTTCACCCTCAGTATAAAGGTGGATGAAGGCACTTTGGGTCCACAAAGATTTTCAGAGGATTTTTCTTAGTGGATTTTATTGTACAGATCATTTACAGTTGCAGTCAGAAGTTGACTCATGAAGGACATGAATGTTATGGCGATGTTGGGCTTTCTGTCATTTTCTTTTTTTTTTTTTTTTTTTCTTTTTTTTTTGAGAGGAATGATTGTTCCAATAACAGGAAGTCAAGAGGCTTTAGCAAGTTAAGACATTTTCATTTTGGAACTTTCAGCACTATAAAATTAATAATCTGGGTGAATGCAAATGTTTCACCTTGTGTGTGTGATTTTGACCTTGTGTTGATTTCAGAAACCTCAGAATAAATTAAAACTTGTGCAACAAATTCTAGTTTTTTTTTTTTTTTATTATTACCTTTATTTTAAGTCCCTCGTTTTTTGCGGGAGTTACGTTCCAAAGCTTTCTGTGAAAGACACAAATCTGCGATTCATGGATGCCACTCCCAAATGCTTTTTTTTTAATATATAGTTTAAGCCCTAAATGATCCTCCCACACTCTTTAAACACATTTGAGACAATTAAAAACACAAAGAAAACATTTGCTAGCATATAGCGAGGTGAACTTTGTGTCGAATTTGTAGAAACATTTTATAGCGAGTACTGTAATGTGCTGTATACTATACTAGCATAGCCTGGACTTATATTTTAGGTACTGTATGTATGTAGTACACTAGCCTAGCCTAGGCTTTTTTTCTATACTGTATAATTCTGTAATTAACAGCCACTTGCTACAGACTGGATTTCAGAACCGTTACAGTTGTCGTAAAAACGGATGGTACTGTATCGACATAAGAACCTGAATCAAGAAACAGCTGTTTGACGAATTCCACCATCGAAAATTCCTGAAAAACATTTCACTGTAGGTTTTGCAGATGCCATGAAATACCGGGCAATTCCGCAAAAAAATTATAAAAAATATATTGCAAATAAAAATCTGCGAATAGCCAGGGATGCAAAATGTGAACCATGATATAGTGGGGGATTACTTTTTATTTACTTTTTACTATTGTTATTAAAGATGTATGTTGAGCAATTAGTTAAAGAACAGTTCAAAAAGATAATTGAAAGCCCAATTTTGCCATGCCATTTATGCCCATAATGACTGTGTGTAAATGTCTGACTGTAATATGAATTGACTGCCTTTGTCAGTATTGGGTCTATTATCAGTGTGTTAGACCAGTACAGTGTAACTAAGCATTCATTTACAACTTATTTATTAAATTAATGAAAACTACCGTGCTTGTGATGAAGGAATCCTTAAATGAATGCAGATTTTACAGCACTTAAACCTTTCTAACACAGTAGAAACTCCATGCTAGATAATGAGTGTATAATGTTAGCAGTGTACACTGTCTGTGTACAAATAGATCAGATTGAAAATGATTATCACTCAAATTTAGCAGTCAGTCTGATTGATCAATCTCCCAAAAATGTTGTGTAAATTTATTTTCTATTGTTGACATATTTGAGCACAGGAAATGAAGCACTTACAGAAGCACTTACAATTCATTGAAATCATAAGGCATAAAGTGTTGGGAAACTGGTGCAGTAAGACACCTGGGGTGTGATGTTTTAGGACAATAATCAGATGGGTTGGATGGTGTGATGCAGCCCAATGTGAAACGGTTGATTGCTGAAAAGAGGAAATCAGAGTGACGGCAGGTGCTTGACTGAATGAAACAACAGCCATTAGCATTTGAGAAACACCACACCACCAAATCTAAACCAACCTGACACAGTAGCTTAGTGAGCCAACTAAATATACAGCGTTTAATGAGAGCCTTTTACTGTCTCTCTCTACTTTTGGAGTCATTTTGTCACTCGAGTTTAAGGAAGAGACATATTCCAGCATTGAAGAGCCCCAAGATAGTAGAACACCCCTGAAGAGTGCCGGTCTCAAAACAGCAACCATTTACAAATTCCTCTTCAAAATGAATAAACTCCAATAATTTTTTTCTCAACCAGTGGGTAGATAAAGGAAAAAAAGGAGTGGTGTGTGGAAGATGCACAGCCAAAAACATCAACAAAGCATGTTTACTGCTAACAGGCCGAGACTGCAGCTAACAAGCTACTGCTGTAGAGTACGATCCACCTTCGGGGACTAGACATGTACATTCTCGAGAACATTTAATTAGACATCCACTACGTTTTGCCTCTATATGAGTCATCCAAAATGTTTGGGTTAAAAAAAGACACTATCAAATTATGAATATGATATCAATTGTCCATAACACTAATGGATAGATTCTGACATCCCTGAAACACCATTTTTGATTTCTCGGATGCTTTCCGGGTTATAAGACCAAAAACTGCACCTGGTCATGTTGCACAGAAAGCTGAAAGCACAAAGTCTTAAAGTTTTCCCATGGTAGTAAGATGTTACAGAACACTGACACTGGAGACTCCTTCCATAATTGTTAAACAAACATCTTAGGGAAAAATGTCACCAGATCAACAATTTCACGTTTTTCTTCTGTTAGATAACAACAGGTGTTGAATCATAAAACCACATTTTATAAAGTGTGAGGTGACTAGGCAACATCAGCACACATTTCCTCAGGATCTGACTGTATGTCGGCCTTGCAGCCTTCATGATTTTGTGTCTCCCAGTTCAGTGGTGAAATGCGGTGTACTAAGTATTAAGAAACCGGGGGTTGAGATCTGTAAGATGGTTGTTTCAGTTATTAAATGTGCATAGATCAGTTTTCTGTGAAACTTGGAAATGGTACAATTTGGCAGTTTTCCAACATTGCATTGCATGAGTATGAGTGTAAGTCCCCTGATCTCTCTCTCACTCTCTCTGGCATTGTAGAACAAAAAATGAGAGGAGGGGGTGGAAGAATTGGGGATGTTGACCATGCTTCTCTCTCTCTCTCACACACACACACACACGCACAGCTTGATTGCCTTCTATTGCTCTGTTGCTTGTGATGCACTAAGGAGTCGTGACTAACCCAGGCTAAGCACCACCCACTCCGATGTCGTCTCTTTCTGAATTCTGACAACATAATCCCCATTCAACAGATTGGTGTGTAAATATATTGCATTAAATTGCATTTTTTTTTTTTTAACAAACCTTGTTATGTACCGCCTGTTCTCAGTGAGCTGTTCTAAAGGAAGTGCAAGTATGTTTTTTGAATGTGTTAAATCCCTTCATGGTCTCTCTCGCTCTCTCTCTCTCTATCACACACACACGCATACAGCCAGTGGCTGTGGGTGTATTCGCTGGTGTCTCAGCCAGACACACGTGTTTCCTACGGGATCAGACACAGAACTTTATCTCCAGCTCTGGCTATAAAGCTTTTTCCACCCACCCTTAAAATGAGAGATGCATCAGTAGCCCAAAATAGCTGGTAAAACTATTCATAGCAGTGAGAATTCATTTCCACTGTTGATATGACTAACTATTAGAAGAGTCACACACTGCTGCACGCTGTATTAGATCATAACTGGGCTTAGGAATAACTCAGAAGAATGCTTTAGTGAAAGTTTATCATTAACAGAACTACCTGGTTAAAATATATTTCAAAATAGTGTATAGTATATACCATAAGTGGCCATGTTTAAATATTTACAAATATGTCCAATTTACACCTCAGAGCCATAACAGTAGCTCTGACAGCAGTTCAGGCTGTAATTCAAATCAGACGTTTAAATTAAGAGCTCGTTCATTTATATTGTAACAACTAATTCACATGGACACAAAGTTGAACGGTCAAATTTTTAAATCTTTGTTTTATATAATTTGTTGATATGTTGAAAATTTCTGAAAGGAAACTTTTATTTCATATTTAACCCTGGAGCACCCCCCGGGGTCATGTTTGACCCAAACTTTTATTTCACTCTTATATTCAACCCCACTCATTGGTTGGTGGACATTAGTGGACATCCCAGGAGGCTTCATAAGGACCATGTTATAACATGTAGTTGGAAAGGGTTAACACCTGTTTTTGGGTTCGCTGAGTCTTTATCATCATTTTACTCAATGAAGAGATTTTTCCTATTATAATCATGTGGTCTGGGTTTTCCAGAGTTAAGGAAGGAGTCAGCAGTGTCAGTAGCACTGGAAACTCTTTGGGACAGAAACTTTGCAGTTTCTCAATAACATGGCCATCTTTATATTCCATCCAACCATTCATCATCTATACCCTTTACCCATCAGGGTCACAGGGAAGCTGAAACCAATCCCAGTTGACTTTTGAGGAGACCCTGAGCAGGTCACCAATCGATCATAGGGCTAACATGGAGATGTACAACCAATCACAATCCCATTGACAAGACCTAATCGGCATGTCTTTGGGCTGTGTGAGGAAACCAGAGCACACAGGGGTAACCCTCACAGGCACAAGGAGGTTCTAGATCCTTCTTGCTGTGAGGTGTCAGTGTTAACCACTGTACTGTGCATTTTTTATCTTATTTTTAAAAGAGAGAGAAAATAAAAAGAAGAGAACAACTATTGTAGCGCCTATATACAAGGTAACTTGTTTAATGGATATTCCCTACCATGAAATGTAACAATAAATGGATAAAAGTATGACCTGTTATTCTTTAATAAACAAACGCTATTATTGTTGGCAACTTGCTTTAGTATAAGAAGAATTCTACTCTTCAGGACAGGACTTCAGGCTGTTATTGCAACATAATCAATGAAGTTGCATCAGGTTGTATTACATCGGGTTTAAAACCCCAGAACACAATGGTAGCGAGATAGAAATTCTTGATGCTAGGGCTCTGACCTGTGTAATCTCACAGTATGTTCTTTGGATGAACTGGAGATGAAGGAATGTTTGTGAGACACTGGATCGCATTTGGAGCAGGCCTTGACACACCACTCCACTTTCTATTCCAGCTCTCACACCGGGGTACTGGAATGCATTAGGCACAGAGCATGACATTCCTGTCCAGCCATTTAATTAGACCTTGGCCTCGACACAAGCTTTCCAGCTAATCAGTCAGAGGTGATGACATGATGTGGGTTTTACTGCTCCGGTTGGGCTGCATGTTAGGCTGAATGATCTCATGGAGTTTGAAGTCAGGTTGTGATGTCTCCTCTCTTTGTCTCTGATCCTATTTAAAAAAAAAAAGGTTTCAAGTCGAGCTTAACAGAGGAAAACGCTCTCATTGATCGTATTTAATGAGTGGCTGATGATAATGGTGACTGTGCTGAGAGAACTGCTGAAAAAATGCTGCTTTTATTCCTGCCTGTGAAAGCGTATTACAGCACCACTGACTCATTGTCTCTGGCATTTGAGGCTCTGAAGTTCCACTGCTGGATCCTGCACCTCTTACCTCATGCTGTCTGTCATTCAAATGGTTGCTTCCAGAGTATGTATGACTTTCACACTCTCATTCTTCTCTTTTTTTTTCTTTCTTAAGCATCATTCAACTTCCATGTGGACGGCTGATGTAACTCACTGCCTTTTGTCTTTTATTTAACATCTTGTTTCTTGGCAGTCCACCAGTCAGGAGGTTGCACATATTGTTTAATATATATTTACATGTTCACTGGCCAACTGTCATGTACAATAGATATGAAAAGTCTACACAGCGCTGCAGGTTTCTGCAAAATGAAACCAAATGAACCATATCAGAACCTTTCCCACATTTAATGTGAAGTAGCAACCAAGAAAGACAAGTGGAAAAACAAACTTAGGAGGAAAAAGAAAAGGAAGAAACTTCCAGTAGCCTAGTTGAATAAGTGTGCACACCATTTTAATAACTGAGCATGTGACTATGCGCAGAATTAACCAATCGCATACAAACTCAACTATAATATCTAATTATCATAAACCTGACCGGTGATGCCATTCTGATTTAACCTCAAATAAAGATCAGCTGATTCTGTACGTTTTTCTGGACATCTTTTGGTTTCATCTGACTGCTGAAGTCATAAAGAGTTTATAAAGCAAGTCTCATTGTCAACAACAAGTGGAGAAAATGAAGACAACGGTGACGTTACTTAGAACAGGACAATCCCTTCAAAATTGAGGAAAGGATAAGAAGAAAACGTATCAGCATGGCTGCAAAGAGACCTACAGCAACATTAAAGGAGATGCAGGAATATCTGACAAGTACTGGTCACTGCCTGAATATGACACCAGTCCTCACATGTCTGTGGCTTGATGGACATCCTTCCCCACAAGAAAAGAAAAACCCTCCCAAACCTACATAAATCACCCCAAACCATGTTGCAATATGTGGGAGACCAAGGTTGAACTTTTGGGAATAATTCTAAAAGATATGTTTGGTGCAGGGCAGCATGGTGGTGGATAGCACTGTCACTTCACAGCAAGAAGGTCCTGGGTTCGATCCCCGAGGTTGACCTGAGCGCTTTTCTTTGTGGTCATGTTCTCCCCGTGTCCTCGTGGGGTACTCTGGTTTCCTCCCACAGTCCAAAGACATGCAAATTAGGTGGATTGCCTACCCTAAATTGCCTATAGGTGTGAGTGCAAATGGTTGTATGTGTCTATGTGTTGCCCTTCGCAGGACTGGTGAGCTGTCCGGGGTGTATTTCGCCTCTCGCCCAAAGTCAGCTGTGCTCCAGCGCCTCCAATGACCCTGAATAGGATAAAGCAGATTGGAATTGGATGGATGTTTCGTGCAAAAACAAGACAGTTTATCACCCAAAGATCACCACACTCACAGTGAAGCATGGTGGTGGCAGCATCATACTATAGAGGGGACTTCTCTTCATCTGCAACTGGGGCTCCAGTCAAGATAGAGGGATGCATGGATGTTTTCAAAATGTGCAGGCCTCTATTAGACAGCTGAAAATGGAAAAAAAAAAAAAAAGTTAATCTTCCAGTGCATTAATGAACTAAATTCTAATCGAAACAGGAATGACTTCAGAAGAAGATCAGTGTTTTGGAATGGTCCAGTCAGAGCCAAGATTTTAAACAGGGATGTGTAAACTTTTTATATTTGCTATACATCATGCCTTTCATTAAGTAGCAATATCATCTTATCTTTATTGTGTGGGATACTCTAATTTTACAGCCTGGAACAGTTCTTCTGTGTTCCTACCATGAGACATCTAGATATAAGGACGATCTTTGAGTCTTGAGTCAAGAAATAGATTTTAGCAGTCTACTTTGTATCTAACGTGTTTGCTAGGCTTCCTCTAGGCCAAAGCAAAGCTTCCCTTCTTTCCACTCAAGCTGTAATGTGGAAACTCGACCCTTCCCTTGTGTCTCCTGGGGTAAAACCAAAAGCACTGGGTGAGCCATTGACCCTTTTAGGCTTTTCTCTCCTCCTTTCGAAGACCCAAAAGTCAAAACAGAAAAGGCTTTTATGTTCTCCAGCCAGATAAAATACCTGTGATGAATTCGCTGTTTATGGGCTCCACACAGAAGTAAAGCCTGGCACAGGAACAAGCATTCTTGCATTAATTCAGAAAGGCACTTTACAAGAAGAGCTTTGAGAATGCCAGCAAACTTAGAACACACTGCAATTGTCTTTATGTGTAAAAGAAAGTAACCCTTGTCGAAAAAAGTATCCTTTTAATATGATAAGTGTCCTTGAATTACACACAAAATGCTTCAAGTATATCGTTTCACTTTCTACTTATCCTTTTGCCTGCTTAATATACTCTGATCAGCCATTACATTAAAATCACCTGCCTAATATTGTCCCCCTTGTGCCACCAAAACAGCTCTGACTTGTTGAAGAACAAGATCTCTGAAGGTGTGCTGTGGTTTTTGGCACCAAGATGTGAGCAGTAGATCCTTTAAGTAGTGTAAATCGTGAGTTGGGGCCTCTATGTGTGGACTTGTTTGTCCAGCACATCCAAAAGATGCTCGATTGGATTGAGATCTGGGGAATTTGGAGGCCAAGTCCACACCTTGATCTTTTTGTCGTGTTCCTCAAACCATTCCTTAACAGCTTTTGCAGTGTGGCACGATGCATCATCCTGTTGAAAGTGGTTATGGCCATTAGGGAATATCACGGCCTGAAGTTTAGGTATGTGGTAAGTGTCAAATTAACATTCACATGAATGCCAGGGCCCAGGTTTTCCAGCAGAACATTGCCCAGAGCATCACACTGCCTTTGCTGGCTTGCCTTCTTCCCATAGGGCATCCTGGTGCCATCTTTTCCCAGGTAAGTGACGCACACACACCTGGCCATCCACGCGATTCATCAGACAAGGACAGCTTCTTCCATTGCTCCATTTCTGATGTTCTGATACTCAGCTGACCATTGTAGATGCCTTTGGCAATGGACAATGGACATTATGGGCACTCTGACTGGTCTGTAGCTACTGTGGGATCAGATCAGATAGACAAGTCTTCACTCCCCATGCGCATCAGTGAGCCTTGGGTGTCCATGACCCTGTCGGAGGTTCACCAGTTGTTCTTCCTTGGACCACTTTTGGTAGGCACTAACCACTGCATCCCAGGAACACCCTACAAGAGCTGCTGTTTTGGAGATGTTTGGAGGCACAATTTGGCTCTTGTCAAAGTCGCTCAGATCCTTACGCTTGCTCATTTTTCTTACCATTGTTTCCAACACATCAGCATCTGACAAGAACTGACTGTGCACTTGCTGTCTAATATCTCACCCCTTGAGAGGTCCACTGTAAGGAGATAATAAATGTTATTCACTTCACCTGTCAGTGGTTTTAATGTCGTGGCTGTTCGGTGTACTTAAGTATACTTTGTAAAAAAGTACCTCAATTTGGGTATATGCTAATTTGGTATTTTTAATATACTTTATAAATATAACATATTTACTGACTGTGCTTATTTTTTTGCTATAATTTCACAAAGTATATCTGAGAAAACTATACTCCAAAAAAGTATGATTCATTCATTTTGTATTGTAAAAAAAAAAAAATGTCACCCAGTTACTGCCTGAACATTTAGCTACACAAAATGATGAGTTCAGAAAAGCATACTGTGAATTTATTATCTTATCAATAGTGAATCACGGGAAATCTCCTAATAACACATGCTCAAGAATCAGATATAAGATAAAAATGCTCATG
>JAQLOM010167154.1:0-11657 GCA_030068315.1 Chrysichthys thysi
GAACCCGGGGCTCGAACCCAGGACCTTCTCGCTGTGAGGCGACAGTGCTAACCACTCAGCCACCGTGCCGCCCACTTACAAGATAGTCATTGAAAAAAATATATTGTCAGACAAAATTGCCTACATGACATCATGCATTCAAATGGAACGCGTGAGCTTGATTTTATGACACGTAAAGACAGTCCTTCCTCAAGAACTTCATTTTAACATTCTTTTGGGACATGAAGTTTCCTATTCTGGGGCATTTCCAAGCACATGGACAAACAGAAAACAGTGCAAATTCCTGTGCGTTGCTGGGAAATGAACTTAAACCTGCAATCCGCAGCAAAAGAAGAGGAACGCTGTCCAAAACAGTCTCACTGCACCATGACAATGCACGTCCTCATACAGCATCAGGGACAGTAGAGACAGTGCAACGGCTCGGGTTCCGACGTCACCCACATCCTCCTTACATCCCCTTACATCTGGTGCTGACCCATTATCACATCTTCGGTCCCCTGAAGAAGGCGCTGCGCAGTCACAGATTCACCTCTGATGATGAAGTAAAGGAAGCGGGGCTCACCTGCTTCGGGAGCAGAAGAAAAACTTCTCTGCAGGAATCCAGGAGCTCGATGAACGATACGACAAATGTGTCGCCTTGCATGGGGACTATTTGGAAGAGTGATATGTTCAGTTTCTCACAGTTACTTTGGTTAAAGCTGTCAAATGTGTTTTGCCTTTACTTTTTGATTCTGCCTCATATTTAATATTGGACCTATTTTACATTCGGTGTCTGTGTGTGTGTGTGTCATTAGGAGCACGATCCTATAACATTTAGGTGGCAGAAAAAAGATGAGATGAAGTATAATTCGGAAAATGGAAAATGTTTATGAATATATATTTTTTTAAAAAGGCTATCTGTGCTATGTTGGCGACGTACAGTCATGATGTTTTGGGCCTGTTCTACCTTCTAATGTTAAATTTTAAGCTTCAAGAAATTGAAGAAGAACCTCAATTTGTCTTGGATGAGAAGTTAAACTTGAGTCATACATATTTGGGTCATGTAATCCAGGTATGATGCAATATTTTCCCCTACACACACACACACACACACACACACACACACGTCTCCCACATTACAGAACTGAGCCTTTACAATTTCCAGTCGTGTGTGAATCTGTGAGACGAGACAGATGATGAAAATAAACAATAAATACAAACAAAATCCGTGCACGAATGTCAATAATGAGTCGTGTCAGCTGATGAGTAAAATATTTTTCACACTAAAACATGAACATTTCAGCGTATGATGTAGCTATGCCCTAAATCATGTTTTAATAAAGGATCATTTCATGTCTACCTGCTCCTTACAGGTGGATCTGTTATACTGACCTTTTATAAGGACATGGCCAGGTTAGACCCAATGGCACGCAAAAAAAGTCATAGCTAAAATAACATAAAGATACATCTTTTGAAGTATGCTAGTGCTTCAGATTTAACTTTATTGCCTAAGGGTAACCAATAACAAACTGAAGAAATCCAGTGGTGTTACTGGTTGTGGTCTGTGCTATACTAGCTAATAAACCATGGCTTGGTCATCACCATTAAACGACAGCATCTATGTTTAAATTTCCCAGAGAGGTTGTAGTGGTTGTTTCTGGCATTCCTTGGAGGGAGGAGCTAAGAAGCAAAAAGGAGATTCAAAGATAGGTGCAATTATAGTATAAGAATGAAAAGACTTAAGGACTAAAACCAAACAGAATCAGAGCCGCAACACAGAGTCAGGGAGACTGGGAAAAATAGCCGGGGTGTCAATAATCATGAGACACTTTGCTTTTACTCCCGACAAAAGCATATATATATATATATATATATATATATACAGTGATCCCTCGCTTATTGCGGGAGTTAGGTTCCAGAAGGTGAAAATCCGTGAAGTAGCGACCATGTAATTATATGGTTATTTTTTTTTTTTTATTATTTTTTTTTTTTAAGCCTTTATAAACCCTCCCACACTCTTATACCCATTTCCTGCACAGTTATAGAGCATAAACCCTTTATATTCTCGTAGATATTACATAAAAATACGCAAATCAGTTTTAAAAGCATTTATTTTTTCTTGATAAAGAACGTTGTGATAGGCAGTTGCCGGTGCTGTCTTTTCATTTGATTTGAGTCATCATGTTTTTCTACACTTCAGTGGTGCAATCAAGAGCATTTCTGTACTGCAAAAAGTGAATCATTTGTGGGTCCCATTCTTCAGCTGATGACAAGCTCGTTAGCTAACTGTAAAATGGTGGTTAGGTGTTTGAGAATTAGGCCTTGTTCTTGTTCTTGTTCTTCTTGTTCTTCTTCTTCTTCTTTGTGTGCTTGATCCTCCTCTTGTTCTTTCTCTTCCTCACTCGCTGACTTGGTCATTTCAGCCAGATCTTTGTCGGTCAGCGGTTTTGAGTAGACCTCGAGCAGCTCAACGACATCATCGAAAGTCATGTCCTCAAAGCCTTCTCGTCCTAGCTGTTTTTCCAGCCTAACTGCCTTATCAACTGCAGAGTGATGAATTTCTTCAGCAGAAAAGCCCTCATATCCATGGACCACTTCTGGCCACAATGTCTTCAAGCAGGCATTGACAGTCTCCTTCTTCATATCCTTCAGTACTCTCTGTACAGTCACCAGGCATCATGTGATTGTGTAATTCTTCCAGTAGACCTTCAGGGAAAAGTCTTTGTCTGTTTTGGCATCAACCATGTGTTGCAGGGCGTTCTTAGTGTAAAGTGTCTTGAAGGCCCGGATAACCCCTTGATCCATTGGCTGAATCAGTGGTATCATATTTGCCGGCAAGAACTCTACTTTCACCCCTTGGAAGGAAAGATCCACGGGATGACCTCTGGCATTGTCCAGCAGTAAAAGCACCTTTCTGCCAGATAGATCTTTACCTCCAGGATGAAACATTGGTGAAACCAGTCAATCATCAGGAGTTTCATAATCCAGGCCTTCAGGTTGTGCCTCCAGTAGACAGACAGCAGGTTCTTATTCTTGTTTTTCAGGGCCCGGGGGTTTTTGGACTTGTAGATGAACTCAGGCATAAGCAAGAAGCCCACAGTATTGCCGCACATGACTAGCATGACGTGATCTTTATGAGCCTTAAAGCCCGGGGCTCTTGCCCCACAGACACACGCTGTTGAATCACCTCTTGAATTTTTCAAACCAGCCCTTGCTGGTGGCAAAGTCACTTTTCTTGCTGGGGGAATCTGCAGAAGTTCCAGGTTGAGGGTCGTCCTCCAGCTCATCCCTGCCATCCGCAAACATTTCATGAAGCTGCTTGGCCTTCTCTCGGATTATATGGGTGTCTACGAGGATGTTCTTCTTCCGGCAGTCCTCAATCCAGAGTCCTAAAGCAGATTCCATCAGGACCACAGCCTTATTACGCCCACATACAACTCATTTGGCACTCTGGTCATACAACACTGTGGCCGTAGCTCTTATCTTCTTTTCAGCCTTCTTTATGTAGTGAACCATGGACTCGTTGATACCATAATGGCATCCTACAGTGGCGCAGCTGCACCTTTCCTTTAACATGTCCAAAAGTTTAACCTTTTTGACGATTGTAAGCATCTTCCGCTGGTGCTTGGCCCTGGCCCAGGAAGAAGTAGAAGGCGCAGATAGCTTTTGGGGCATAACGAAGAGCTTTATTACCCACAAAAAGCTCAGCAAAACATGACACTGAATGAGCGAGACGCTGGCTAACACAAACTGGAACGACGTTCTTCGCTCAGTTCATCAGCGCCCAGGTGTCTGTAATTAGCCGCGTGCTCTGATTAGCCATCGGCCAATGGCAAATGAGGAAGCATGTACCCTACCAGAAAAAAAGGCCTGTGAACCAGCTGAATATATACATATATATATATATATATATATATATATATATATATATATATATATATATATATATTCTTGAGCTATGTTGCAAGACCAAAATTATATCCAGGCTTTTTTTTCTGGGAATAAAAATACAGAATTAAAAAAAAATTTCTTCAGTTTCTCATTTCAGTTGAAGGTGCCAAAATTGTGCCTTCTGTAAAATATCTGTTCTGTGGTGCATTGTCTAAAACCTAGTGTGCTATTTTAGATTTTAATATAATTTTCTGAACTGCTGTTTTGTCCTTTGTGCTCTCAGATGGAGCTGCGCAGTGAGGAGAAGTACGTGGTTGTGGAGATCAACAATAAGGTGGAGCTGGTGGTGGGAATGAAGTCGGATCAGACGGACGAGATGCTGGAGGGAAAAATACGCCTGGCTCTTGGAGGGATGCTGGTGGATCAAACGAGGCTCCTGCACCCTGTCAGTCAGACAACGTTACATGTTCTCTTCTCTTCTACTCGTCATTATGGTGCAAGGTTTGCATTTCTGTGAGTTCACCCCTTGTTCCCGCTCTCTCAGTTTAACCCTGTGATGGATGCGTGCATACGGGCAGGAAGCTGGCTGAACCTAAGCGCTCCCTGGGACACAGAGCCGAGCTGGAAACCCTTGCCTTGCTTTCCGGAGATCAAGAAAGGCAGCTACTTTCCTGGAAGTGGATTTGCTCTGTTTAATACATCTGGTGGGTGTTTAATGTTGCTGTCCTTATTTATACAGCACCACTCATGGGTTTAAAATACAGCTTAAAGTGATTAAAGTGTGCGATAAAAAACAGGCAACTAAAGAAACAAAAGGCAGTCAAAATAATACAGTTGAACTTCATTAAGTTAATTATGTAGAAGCAATTTATTCATTCATAATGAGAGTTTTGTTAAAAATGTAAAACAAGTGAAACTGAGGACATAATAATAATAATAATAATAATAATAATAATAATAATAATAATAATAATAATAATGTCTTGTTTTGCTTGCCCAAGAAAATATTTTGTGTAGATATACAGTGAACCCCCACCTATCGCAGGGATCCCCCCTCCCCATTTACCTTTTCCACACTCTTATAAACACGTCCTATGCTCTTAAACACTTTCTACACTGTTAAACGTATGTAATTTTAACAACATATAAAATTTCAGATGCGTACTTACTGCCGATGAGATCACTTCCTATTTACGGCCATCCTAGCCAATCCTAGCGCTCCCTCGCGATCACCTGACTTTTCCACCTGATTTTTTATATATATATATATATATATATATGTATATGATTTAAGGCTTTATAAACCATTTCCACTCTCTTATTAACCTTTCCCACACTCTTATAAACACTTCCCATGCTCTTAAACACTTTCTACACTCTTAAACATGCGTCATTTTAACAACATATAAAATTCTACGTACAGTACCTACTGCCGGTGAGGTCACTTCCTGTTCACGAGGTGAAGCGGAAGTGGCTTACACAGCAGCTTTCACTTTTCATCCACTGATGATTTCGATTTAAATGTTCTTTTAATGTTTGAATGAGCATTTTATAAAACTATATTTTCTATTCCAGAGTCCCACGAAAGCAAAAAAATTCCGCGAATCAAATTTTGAAAATCCACAATGCAGTGAATCCGCGAGAGGTGAACCGCGATATTGCGGGGCTTCACTGTATTGCATTTAGATGGAAGATTTCCATAAAATATACATATAAAATAACAAAAACAATATAAAATTAACTAAAATTATTAGTTTTTATTTTAAACCACATATATCACGCTCTTATTTATTTATTTATTTATTTATTTATTTAATTAATTTCCCCAAGTTATTTACCAAATTAATTTTTTTGACCTGAGATTCAATTCATAAAATATAAAATAATAAAAAGAGGGTTTTTTCCCCCCATTTTTGGAAGCTCTGAAAGCTGCTTAACTCCAAATGAACTGTGAAACATCATCGGATAGTTTTACAAGGTATATTATTATTATTATTATTATTATTATTATTATTATTATTATTATTATTATTATAGTTTTTATTTAAATGCTTGAGACACCCGTGAGACTCATGTGGTTTCTTATAGTGCACCTTACAGATAAATATGACGTTATATTGAGATTTAAAGGAAATACTTTATCACCGCGTAAAGAATTTGGTGATGATTGCTAAAATAAAATGTGTAAAAAAGAATAATGAAACACTAGATAGCATTTAGAAACAGAAATGCATATAATTTGGAACTGCCATAATTTGAAAACTGTATTTATTTATTTATTTAGTTCCCTATTTTTGTTACGTTACATGCTACACATTGTATTTTGAAAACTTATGACTCTTGGCTGCATTAGAGAGTCGTGTTATTAATAAGACCTGTTCCCTGTATTGCCGCAGATCTTCCTGGAGTGGAGACAGAAGAGAGAGGAATCACAATTGAGGTGTATGGATCTTGGCATGGGACACTTCTGAGTCTTCAGAGCCTCGATTTTCACTACACTGTACCGGCAATGAAGGGAAAGGACAGCACGGTATGAACGCACTGAATGATAATCATATAATTTTTTTTTTTTACCAAAAATATAAATTAAAAGCTACAGGAGATTCTTCATACCTAGCGACGGATTAGGCAGAAACCTACGTGGGAACCCCCTCCGTGCACCGCTCCTCATTCTATTATTTTTCATCCATGTGTGTTGCATTGTGTGTAATAGTCTAATTCACTTCATATATACGCGTAGCGAGCGCTCTCTAGTACCTGGCTTCCTGAGTCTGCGCTCAATAGGTCCGTATGATGCCCTGTCCATATTCATTCCTGCCTACTATGGCACACAATACAAGGTAATGCAAAAAGTATGTATACCCCTGACCATCACACCCATATGTGGTTCTTCCCCAACTTTTTATCACAAGGTTAGAAGCACACAATTGTATAGGACATCTCTGTAGGCCGTAGCATTACAGTTCCCCATCGCTGGAATTGAGAGGCCCAAACTGATTCTGGCATGACGATGCCACCGTGCACAATGCCAGCTCCAGGAAGACATAAATGGTATGGGGTGTGGTAATGTTGGGGTGGATGAAGTGTATGCAGTGTCATGCACAGAGCCCTGAGCTCAACCCCACTGAACACCTTTGGGATGAACTGGAACTGGATGCTCCTCAAGGTTGATCCCAACATCAGCACCTGACCTCACTAATGCTCTCGGAGCTGAATGAACTCAAATCATCCCCACAGAAACCACCCGCCCCTTAAAAGTAGAGAAAGTGGAGCTTATTATAACAGTGGGGGTGGGGGTGGGGTTTAAATCTGGAACAAGATGTTCAGAAGCAGAGCACATGCTTAAGATGGCCAGGTGTCTACAAACCTTTGACATCCAGTGTACAAAGTCTGACACACTTTCGCATATAATTATGTCTTATTTAATTCTTTTTTTATTGATGCTCTTATTTGACCGGCATTTTATCTGTATGTAACTTTGCATATAATGTATTTTGTTAACTTATTACCTCTGTGTCCTTGATAGTATAATAAAATATTGTCCAAATATGCAAATTTGGCATTCATTATGTATTGCATATGGCTATAAAGAAATGCAAGTTAATGTTTTACTTTTCTACAAATATTTAAGTATCTCTTTCTTTGTAAGGAACCTGGTCATTTCATACCTTATTAAAAGATTCACAGTAGACGGAATAAGTTGTGATTTTGGAAAACAATCAGTTTCCAAAAGAGAAATAAATAAGTTGTGCATGAGGAAAGAATACAGTTGGTTTGCTGTTTTCCAGGCTCTCACCCTGGAGCTGAAGGGAGAATCCGGTTCGAGCAGCACGGCTGACTCCACCAAGCTGACGCTAACCTTACTGAAACATTCCCTGGTGTTAAATGGCGAGGCTGAGGTGGAGAACGAAAGCATTGATTTCCTCTCAAGGTGGACGGAGGGGATGAGCTTAGCATTTGGTGGAGTGCCAGGTAAAGCTACTGACAAAACCCCCACGTTTACAGGAATTTACATTTACATGATATACCAGTGTCAGTTCATGCTAAGGTTCCTGCAGCTTTTCTGTCAACTCTAGAATTATTGGCACCTTTCGTTACAAATGAACAAGTTGAAAAATAATTCTTATCTCTAGTTAAATCATTTTTCTGGTTTCTGTGAAACAGGGTGATTTTGGTGTTCAATCAACATGAATAGAAAAAAAGAACATACACTGCATAAAACTGAAAATAAATTTACAATATGTATATTTTTATTACAGGGTATAACTGTGACAAATTAAACGCCATCGTTAAAATCATCCAAAGAAATACTGGGGGAGGAAAATAAATAAATAAATAACGATCAAAGAGCCCATCAAAGATCAAAGATGGTAAATCATATTGAAAATTATTGGCACCCCAAAGTACATTTTAAATAATAAACTGAAAAACTTTTATTTAAAAAAAACCCAAAAACCCATACAGTTAGTTGTTGTCCTAAAACAATCAGTCAAATGTACAAATATTCAACATTGGGAGGGTGCCAATAATTTTGAAACCACTATTTTGCAGTGGAACAAAATGAATTAATTAAGATGAAAAATGTCTTAAAATCATCAAATCGAATCTATACAACTTACCCTGATAAATCAGATCAAGATTTCTTTTTTTTTTTTATTGTAATTTTTGGCTCATTTTTCTGAAGTGATTATTTTGTAAGTGTAAAACTACAAGATTAAAACTGTGATGGTTACTACTGTCACCTCACAGCAAGAAGGTCCTGGGTTTGATCCCTGGGGTCGACCTGGGTGCCTTTCTGTGTGGAGTTTGCATGTTATGGGTTTCCTCCGGGTACTCCGGTTTCCTCCCACACTCCAAAGACATGCACAGAGGGGATTAGGCTAATCGGCTACTCTAAATTGCCCGTAGGTGTGAAAGATTGTCTGGCTCTGTGTGTTGCCCTGCGCTGGATTGGCGACCTTCCCCAGGGTGTAACCCCGCCTCTCGCCTGAAGTTAGCTGGGATTGTCTCCAGCTTCCTCCCTCGACCCTGAACAGGATTAAGTGGCAGAACACGAATAAAGACTAATATAATACCGTTTAGCCTTTAGCATATCCAAAAATATAGCTGCAAAATATCTTTAAAAGGACTCTGTGCTTTATTATGTGCTTGTGGGTGTTTTGTCTTATTTGACCCTTGTGAACACTTTTACAGGTGAGGCTGAGGACTTGATGAGCACGCACCCCCTCCAGGGCTGTTTGGAAAAAATTCTCATTCAGGAAAAAGAAATCGATCTCGACCGCGCTGCCTTTAAGCACATGTCTATCTCATCACACAGTTGTCCTGCAAAAGCGGTGAACGAACTGACGGAGAGTTAGTACATAGTTTTTAATCACAGAAAGGGGTGTGGCTACACTTTCACCAACCAGCTTCCATCGACCAATTAAAGCCCATTAAATCATCATTACAGTTTGAACAAAATCTTTCACAGTGTTGTACACTTACAGCAGATGGTGCCACCCCTAAGTGTCATGTTGGCCCACCTTTGCCACCCATGCCCAAAAAATTGGACCTGCAATTTACAGCTCAGATCATAATTGTTTAGTTCATCTGGCAATGAGGTACAGAACCTCATAACTAACAATCTCTAACAATAATCGTCATGTTACAACATCACATGATCTGTTCATCCCAGGAGGTTCACCTGCCTTGGTGTTTTGTGCTTTCTTTGCTTTGTGTTCATATTGTATTCAGTTCACGGAAGGTTGAAAGATAATAAATTAGTGTTTTCTAATATATATATAAATATATAATTAAACATGACACTTTACTCAGCTTGTCTAATGGTTTTTGTGTTACAAATTTAAAAATCTATGTATGTTAAATTTTGCCAATTTTGCCAACAAGATCTACATTATGGTATTGTTTAGGTTTTATATCTAAAAATAATTGTAAAAAAATCATTAACCATGTAATGTTTGATAAAAGATATATGAACAGTAATAAGTAGGGATGTCATGAAGAACACTATTCTCAAGTCCAAGGCAAGTCCAAGACCAGAGCTACCTGAGACCAGGTCTTAACCCTGGAGCACCTCGGGGTCATATTTGACCCTAACTTTTATTTCACTCTTATATTCAACCCACGCTTTGGTTGGTGGACATTAGGGGACATCTCAGGAGGACTCATAAGGACCATGGCATAACACGTAGTAGGAAAGGGTTAATTAAAAAAAAAAAACACCTGTTTGAGTCTGTATTGTCATTTTAGCCGATGGAGATTATTACTATTATGATAAGGTGGTCTGGGTTTTCCAGGGTTAAGAGGGATGAGTTCAAACCTTTTTGCACCAAAACCTTTTTGAGGCTTTATTTGTGCATTGCACCAGAAATGAATCACTTTGGGTTCTTGTCCCATTTTGTGCAAAAAAAAAAAAAAAGACAACACGAACATTTTGTTTTTTGTTTTTTTTTTGCTCTAAACTCTCAATTAAAACCAACGCTCAAGACCCAAACAATAATTATTAAATTAAATGAATTAAATTATAGAATTATATATTTATTGTCCAAATCAATAAAGACCTTGAAACCACATCTTGGGACCAGACTCAAGTCATCCAGCCCTTACATTAAGACAAATTTTAATGACGTTGTACCTGATTTCACTGTAATGTTCCAAACCAAAACTTCAGGAATTGACTCCTTTGCTGATTCTTGAATATGAATCAAATGAATCGAGTTGAGTCGATTCTGCGCAACAATTCAGGAAGGACAGAAAAGAGGTATAACAATTTAAAATATGAATTTACAAATAGTGTGAAATGAAAAAAATTGATTTAAAAAAAAAAAGAAAGAAATACACAGATTTTCATGAACAATGCAAGCATGAATTTGTGTAATCTAGTGCCATCTAGTGGAGATAGCGTGTAGAGAACCATTTTAACAAATAAAAGTTCATGGATGTTAGTATAATTATGTATTACAATTCCCACTCATACAAACTACTGCAGTTACATTTCAAAAGATCAAAAATAGAATTTTTAAGAGATATTTTTCTTAATATTGAATTTTTATAAAAACGAATCACAAAAGTCAGATCATGCAAATATTCCCCAAACAGCACAAAGTAGCTCAGTGTTTCTTACAGTCAGCTAAAGAACTATTATATACTCTTAAAGAAAATAATAAAATATGGAAATTTATGACAAATGCATCTCTTTTCAGATTTTTCTCAGTTTTGACGTGTTCATAATTTGTTCATTAGTTTTTTGGCCAACACTCTCTTAGTTTAGTACAGGTACTAAACTTAGATTTTGTTGTTGTTGTTGTTGTTGTTGTTGTTGTTGTTACTTGTCACTAAGTTGGTACACTTATCATTTGCACCTAATATGCACAGCCACCTCCAAAAGTATTGGAACAGCAAGAGACTACATTTCTTAACTTCAAATATTCAGTCATCACAGGTGAAATACAAAGCTTGAACTGAGAGATATCCAGGATTTCTTAATGATTAAACAATCAATATTATTTATCAATATCAATTGATCAATCAAATCACTAACAATCAAACCTGATTAATAAGAAACACCCGCCGCTTGTTGTGTTCCAATACTTTAGCTCATTTGAAAAGCTGGATGTTTTGATACAAAGTGCGTTATGTTCTTTGTTGTTTTGTCTCATATTCACCTTTCGATCTTTCGACACAAATGTCTTCAGGACATAGCAATATGTATACACTACCGTTCAAAAGTTTGGGGTCACCCAGACAATTTTGTGTTTTCTATGAAAAGTCACACTTTTATTTACCAC
>JAQLOM010167164.1:0-11657 GCA_030068315.1 Chrysichthys thysi
AAAAATGCAGAGAAACACAACGGAAAAATGCGTTGAACACGTTCACACCACGAGTGCTTGACCAGAACTGAATGTTTAGCGTGACGTGTGTGTGAAGCGGTGTCAAATCTCATGTTTTGTGATTATTTCTTTCTCTATTTCAACTGTTATACACATAGGCTTCTTACTCGCAATGAAAAAATGCGTTGAACACGTTCACACCGTGAGTGCTTGACTGGAACTTGACTTCCTGTACATATTGGTTGAGGATTTGTTCATCAGTCGGTACAAAATCTGTTCAGGAATTTAGTTCATACGTCGATTTGTTCGCCATCCAATGTGTTCGCGAGCCGAGGATTCACTGTATGATATACACTGTACTGTATTTTATATATTATTAATATTTTACTCCATCTTTACTTAATGTTAATATTTTACAAAACCGGGGAAATCCGCAAAAATAATTTGATATATTCAAAATAAAAGTCACGAAATGGGGCAGGAAATGTGAACCATGATATACTGTAGCGAGGGATTACTGTATTACCTTGTACTAAATTCTTAGGATACATAACATTTTTTCTAAAATTTCCACCTAAGGAAGAAAAGAAAACCCTTAGAGCTGTGCGGTTTCAGGAAAAGAATCACCGTCACGTGATGAGATATGGCTCAGGAAGGATTACAGTATTTTCCGCTAATATAAAGTCCTTGAACTTCTCGTACAAATAATACAGAACAAGGGAATACGTACAACATGACTGTGACGAATAATATACACCAATATAAATAATTCTGTTATATTTAGACCAGTATTATAATATCCTACAGCCTATTAGACTCAAATGTTAGGTTTGCGAAGATCTTCCCTGTTGAATCCCATAACTCCGAGCGGCTACCCAGTCTGTCAGCATATTACGTCTGCCTTTGCCTAAAAGCGTACATGTAAATATCGGAATGCTGTTTTCCAGGTGTGGTTCAAGAACAGGCGTGCAAAGTTCCGCAAAGGACAGCGGTTCACTCCTCTCCCGAAAAGACATGCTCCGGGAGATCCCAAACAAGCTGAGCTCTCAGAGGAAGTCAAAAACACCAAGGAAGAACCACCACTTTTGGATATCTGTGCTAGTCGTGTCAGCACTCATGCAGACGACGCGCCTCGTCTCCAGACTCCGTGTCGGCTGAGTTCCCCGTCGTCTCTCCGACCGCTTGTATTTGGAGAACAGCACAAGCATCCAAGCTTTCTCTCTACTGCTCTGCCTTTCTCGGCTTCCTTCTTGCCCTTTATGCAGCCTCACGGCAGCACGGCAGACGTCATGCCGATGCATAAATGCAGCAGCCTTGGGCTACACATTAAATCCATGGCGCGTACATGTCTGGACTTGTAGCTGCGACACTGAAAAAAGAAGAAGTTAAAAACAAAACCCAAAGCCCAAACCTTGTTGAGCCAGTTATTGGCATGAGGAGAGGAACAGGTGCTCCTGGTTCACATCAGGGCTGTAGTGCTTGTAACTGCTCTTCAACAACCCCTTGACTCGAGTGTTTACACATCTGTCGAGAGCTCGCAACACGGCGGGATTTCTTTAAAGCACTTTTTATGAACGCGCTCTTCGTTTTTGTATATTGCAACAAAAAAAAAAAGGCACTGTAGGTTTAACAACTCATTGTGCTTATTGTGCTGGAAAATAATGGCCCCTTGCAAAACTGATGCAACCTGATGAAATGTTTGCCTGGATATTTGTCTCAATAAACCTCGACACCCAAAAAGTGCTGATGATGATGATGTATAAATTCATTTTCAATGCTGTAGTGCTACTCCGATGACTGATATCCTATCCATTATGGGATGACGCACGTAAAGGTGGGCATGCCAATACATGCAAAGTCTTCCTGCGTCACCGGACTGCTGGACACCATGACATCATCACGGGCGGGCCAGGGATTTAAAAAAAAAAAAAAAGCTGTGCGTTTGAGCACTTGCTCTCCGGTAGCCGAGTAATAAGCACACAGGAGAGACAGTGAGTCATGGTTTTTACACAGGCCCTCGTTTTGTTCACATGACATTCATTGCGGAAAGAAGATTTCTTTTGCGTGATGCGTCCAGGAAAACTAAGTTAATCCATGGAAATGGAGCAAAACTGGAGCAAAAAACCCCAAAACAGAACAGGCTTTTTTAGGCTTTATATTTTCAGATGAATACATCCCTCACACTAGCGTTAGTTTCCTTATGTTTACTTACAAATGAATGCATTGTAGTAGCTTGTCAATCAAGTAAGCCACACCCTTAGTTCATAGTAATGTCACAACATAGGTCTTAACCTGGGTTTATTATTGCTATTAATTATGGAAATACAAAATGGTGGCTGGGTATCCTGTGTTCATGAAGGGGAACGTTCCCTGGGCATGAAATCACAGTACATTAAGTGTTCAGTTTTTCATTATTAGCGCTAAGCCGTTTTCCTTATTAGGGTTAGTGTTTGATTTCAAAACCACTTATGTAGCTTTCAGACCTACCTAAAAGTATTTTAGCACCTCATAATCGTATCTTGTGTATTTGTAAACACTTTAAAGTGTAAGATCAAGGGTTTCGATTTGACACAAAGTTCATGGCGACTATCACGACAAGAGCGAGTAGTCTAAAAGAGAATGCTATTTATTGTTAAATGTATAAAACGTTCACAGGTGAATATGTGAATGATGCTGCGCGTGTGGGCCATACGGCGATGCAGCAGGTAGCGTTGCTGCCTCACAGCTCCAGGGTCTCCTGTTCAGACTTGAGCTCAGGTAACTGTCTGCGTGGGGTTTTTCATGTTCTCTCCATAGGTCTTTTTCCTGGTTCTCTGGTTTTTTCTCCCTCCCAAAAACATTCCAGTATAGGTGGATTGGTGATGCTAAACCGCACAAGTGTGTGCATGGTACCATGGCGTTGAACTGGCATGACATTTAGGGTGTATCTGCCTCTCCACCAGTGTTCCCAGGACAGACACTGCATCCCTGATCAGGATAAAGCAATTATTGAAGATGAGTGAATGAATGAATGAATGAATGAATGATGGTTCTCGTGTTGCTGCTGCTCCCATCCACAGAGAGAGCCCTGTGCCACTTTCCACTCTTCCACTCTTCTCAAATTTAGGACCCTTAAAGGTTCCTTGTTGGTGGAACCCTTGAATGTCATTACCTGGCCCTTTTTTGGGACCTAAGAACCCGTTTTTATTCAAAGGACCCTCATTGGTTGGTCACACGACCTATTTGTACTATACACATTTGGAAACACTCCAAGAATGTTTGAGGGGTCTATGTAGAACCATACAGGAGAACAAGTTCCAAGAAGAACTTATTGTAAAAGGTACAGCTGTTAAACATCTAAAGATCTCTCAAGGAGGAATTTTTGGTGCCCAAGAATCCCTGGTTTGAGCAATGTTTCTTCCAGGTTCCTGTCCGAAAGCATGTTGGGAGGTGGATTGGCAAAGTTAAACTGGCCGTAGGTGTGAGTGTGTGTGTGTGTGTGTGTGTGTGTGTGTGTGTGTAATATACACTGGCATCCCACCCAAGTTGTATTCCTAGTCACGCCCAGAGTTCCAGGATCCACTTTGGATCCAACATGACCCCTGACCAGGATAAGGCTCTTATTGAAGACTAATGAATGACCAAATGAATGAATGGATGAATGAATGAATGGATGGATGAATAAACAAACGAATGCATGAATGAATGGTGGTTCTTGCGTTGCTGCTGCTCCCATCCACAGAGAGAGCCTTGTGCCACTTTCCACTCTTACACACTTCTCAAATTTAGGACCCTTAAAGGTTCTTTGTTTGTGGAACCCTTGAATGTCATTAGCTGGCCCTTTTTTGGGAGCCAAGGACCTGTTTTTATTCAAAGAACCCTCATTGGTTAGTCACACGGCCTATTTGTACTATACACAATTGGAAACTGGGCACCTCCAAGAATGTTTGAGGGGTCTATGTAGAACAATACAGGAGAACAGGTTCCAAGAAGAACTTATTTTAAAAGGTAGAGCTGTTAAACATCTAAAGATCTCTCAAGGAGGAATTGTTGGTGCCCAAGAATCCCTGGTTTGAGCCGTGTTTCTTCCAGGTTCCTGTCCGAAAGCATGCTTGGAGGTGGACCGGCAAAGTTAAACCGCCCCAGGTGTGAACATGTGTGTGTGATATACACTGGCATCCCAACCCAGGTGTACTCCTAGTCACACCCAGCGTTCCCGGGATCGACTCTGGATCCAACATGACCCCGGATCAGGATAAAGCTCTTATGGAAGACATATGAATGAATGATGGCCTGGGAAAAGCACTGCTTAGGTCTGCGTGGACACCCTGGAGGATAAGTGGTAACTCTTAAGGGTCTGACCATGTTCTTGTTCCGTTACACAACATGTTGATGAACATTTTTGCCTGCCACACTTTATGTTAATGTATGTGTGTTCATGTGCAGTAGTGTCCCAAGGTGTCCCAATCTGTCTTAAGTTCTCCCACTAACGTGTAACGGCTTAAAGAGTTTAGTTAATGCTACAAGCCAGGCAAAATCACGCCTATTTCCCTGGGCTGTGTATAATAGAGACATGTTGGTAAAAGCAGAAGTCTGCGTTCTCTCCAGTCCGGATGTGTTTGGTGTGAAAGTGCGATGAGGAGTGACTTCGCCTCGCGTTCACCCACCTCAGTAGGCTTAAAGAGACAACAACGAATCCGCGCTTAGCTTAGCCGCTGTGGGGATTTAAAAACAAAACAAAAAAACAAAAATACTACCAATAAAAACACCATTTAAAGCCATGAATACGAGACTATATGGTCTGGGGGCATCCCAAAACCAACCTTCAGGTAAAGTCGTCTTTATTCTATTCGTTTCCTGAACAGACTAAGTCAAAATGGTACAAGAAAATACTTCAATCGAAACGTTAGCTAGCTAATTAGCTAAGCTAGCCGAGGTAGCTAAGTGGCTAAAAATTCCCTATGCAACGGGCTCTGTTGTTCACTTCCCCCTTGGCACTCATATTCTCGCTTCCTGCTCTAGGATTGGTTAGTTCTTCTCGGAATATGTCCTCTCGGCCAATTGACTCCTGCTAGCCTGTATCACTAGCCAATCCACGCACAGTAGGCGGGACTCCGCGCGACCTAGCTATATGAGCTTAGCTGCTATTACCCCAGTGCTCTACAAGAAATGGATTACTACCTAGCATGCTAAGGAGTAAGTTTTACGTGTGCTTGGTTACGCGTTTTCCCCTGTCCTCCCCAGAAGCGAAAAATCAGCATCCGGATCAGGATTTATTGTTTAATTCACAAAGACGGGGCGTTGGAAGGAGATCAAATATGTTTAACAGATAAGAGGTAAATATATTTCTGTAAAAAAACGCTCAGGTAGCAGTGGCTAGGTAGCTAGCTGGAGCTAACTAAAATGACAAGCCCACTAACTTGGCTAATGGAGTCTCAGGTAATGTTGGATAAGCTCACGTAGAAGAAGGCGTTCGTTAATCGTGGGACTTTAACACGGTTTGTAAAAGACGTGCACACTTGCTCAGCTGTGAATATTATCTTATTAGTGTTTAAGATAATGATGTTTGCACATAGCAACCGTCGTTAATTCTAACCCGAGTCCAATAACATTCATTATTTTGCCGTTTTAAACCCCTTGTTTTTTTTTTTTGTTTTTGTTTTTTGTTATGTGTTAATAAATTGTTTGGGAATGTTATTATTATTTTTTTTTTTTATTATTATTATTTTTTAGTCTCTTTGCTAGGTTGCTAGGTCCCTTGCTAGGTCGCGTAGCCAGGAAGCTAACACCTATCTTGCTAGCAGACCTTCCTAGGATTTATTTTTGCCAAGTAACACTGTTTTAAAGCCTTCTTTTTTTATTTGTTTTTCATGTTGGAAACCTGTAATGTACACGTGAATGTAAGCAGAGCTCATATTCATGTTTACATGGGATATCTGTTTATCTACTGCCTAATAATGGTTGAAATCAACATTGCAAGCACTTCACATTTAGGCAGAATTTGGCAGAGGTTGGCACTTTGATGCGGTTCCTCCCAGGCTGTGCGGGTCAACTTTATTCCCACAGCACACTCCGAGCTTTCCTACATCACGTCGAAGAGAGGAGACTGAAGATTAAGAAGAGACCAAAGGACAGGGGGATGCAAACAGATCAGCCAGACTCGAAAGCAAGATTAAATGAAAACTTAAAAAGCAATGTTTTCAACCAGTGAGCATCCTAATGCTGCGAGACCTGCTTTCTCGTAATAACCACGATCTCACGTCGATACGGTTTGGGAAAGCCGTCTTACGCCCGGCGTACAAGTCGATCCTTAGCTAAGTAGTTCATCAGTTTTGTATGGATGGAGATTGTTTGCTGTAATCCGTGCATCTGACGTTTCCCAGGTGTTCCTAAGGGTACCTCATGTCCTGTCGGAGCAGGTTGTGCTTCCCGTTGGACGCCTGGTCGGAAAATCTTTTGTGTTCGGGTTAAATGTGAACCCTTGTGTATATCATCAGGATACGTCATTAATCCCTGAGGAAATTGTGTGGTCACAGTTGCTCCCAAACAGTAAGAACGAAAGAAAGAAGTAAATTACTAACAGGTTAAGATACCAGTATTAAACAATACAATATATTACAAATATCGAGTAATACAATAATATAATAGCTCTAATTTACCCATATTACAGTATTACAATGGCTCAATATACAATAACTATAACTGTTTTTATTATAACCTTATTATTATTATTATTATTATATAACTATTAATAAATAAAGTGTATACAATAACTCAATATAGACATGTCCTAATATCTTAAAGAATAGTGAATTGAACTTGTGCTTTAGATGGAGGAATTGTACAGAGAGATCGCCACAGGCAGGAATGATTTCCTGTGTCGTTCAGTGGTGTGTATGTTCTATGTGTAGTCTTGAGTTCTGATTGAAATTGGTGCAGGAGTTTCTTTACTGTTAATGGGGATTACGAAGCCTGGTTGGCTAACCTGTTTGTTTTGCTTCCTGGTCAGACTTGTTAGTCAACAGCATCGGGCGGCTTGGACGGCATCGTGAGACGACTCCCGGCTTCGTGCTTTTGTGCCCAGAGTTCCAAAAGCCGTATTTAGTTTGAGGATGTTTCGAGGTTTTTTTTTTTTTTTTTTTGGAGCTGTAATTTGAACTGGGAGGAAGATTTAAGATTAAAGCCACTTTCACTGGAGGCATTTTCATTTCCAAGGACAACTTCTGGGTCGCTCGAGTCCGGCTGATGAAGCGTGAGCACTGTTTATAGAGCCAGAAAGCAGTTCAGAGATCCCATCCCCGTACTTCTCAAAAACTGTAATCTGGGGCTCATGGCAACCGAGCCGCTACGTGGTTCGGATCAGGCGTGGAAGCTGTTCGTACTTTCAAACACATGCAGAGTAAGGCAACTGGTCGTGGCTTGGTACATTACTTCCTGGTTCTCCTTTCATTATGTCCGGGTTATTGATGTCCACTATATGGCCAAAAGTATGCGAACGTCCGACGGTCATATTCTCACACGTGCCTGTGAAGTATCTCGTTCCAGATTTAGTTAGGACCTGCATATAGCTCTTCTGGGAAGGATTTCCACTAGATGTTGGAGCGTGGCTGTGGGGATTTGTGTTCATTCAACAGCAAGAGTATCAGTGAGCTCAGGCACCGATATTGGGATGTCAAGGAGGCTCCAGGTCCAGTTCATCCCGAAGGTGATCGGGGGGTTGAGGTCCAGGCTTTGTGCAGGACACTTGAGTTCTTCCATGCCAACCTTAACGCACCGTGTCTTCCTGGAGCTGGCTTTGTGCACAGGGGCATTGTCATGCTGGAACAGGTTTAGGTGCCTTAGTTTCAGTGAGGGGAAACTGCAATGCACCAGCATGCAAAGATGTTTCTGTACAGTTTTGCTCTTCCAACTTTGTGGCAACAGTTTGGTAATGAACCACATGCCCTACATCCAGAACGCACCTAGCGTTTTTTTTAAACCTTCATGCACCGTAGTGATGTCTGGAACTGCCAATCAAGTCACGGTCCAGAGTCAGGCACTTGTATGTGAATGCAAACCTGCTATTTTTTAGCCCCGCCCACAAACTGGACCCAGAATAGTGCAGTCAGGACATTTTCCTTTTTTTTACAATTTTCCTTAAATTTCCTCCAGGCCGTGCCGCCTCGCATGCAGGAGTCCGTCTGTTTGAATCAGTCCCCGATGTGTTTTCTCTCTTGCCCTCAGTGCGGTTCTTTTTATAAATATTTCTTCTAATTAGTTACTTTTTTTTGTGTTTGTTTTATAATTTTCAGTTCCAGGTGCGTCTGAGCGAAGTGATCTCGGTTGGCTTCGGATCAGACCCGAGCGCGATTTGATCGTAGTCACAAAGAGTGTCGACTCTGAAACGGATCACCCCTCAGGAAGTGAATCTAACGAGCCATGTTGTTTTGGGTTGTAGCATTCTTTTTCTTTATTTTCTCTTATTTTTCTCTCCTCCTCCTTCGACGTTAGCCGCTAAACTGGACCAAAGGACAGAGCTGTAGTGCTACAGCAGTGTCGCGTTTTCTGAAGATTTGGACCCCCCCCAAAAAAAAAGCAGAAAACAAACTCTGGGTAGGATGAAACCGATTTAAATGAGAGACGAGTTATCCAGTCGTTTATGTAGCGCCATCTCCATGCTGTGTGCACTCAGGGAATTTTGGTCATTTGAGTCCACGCACAGCGTACGAGCCACAAGTGTCGATCATCGCTCCGGTTCAGACTCTGCAATACGCCTATTAGGTGTGAAAGTATGAAATTTTACAAGTGAAAAGAATCTTTCTTTCACTTCTGCCTCCATCTTCTTCTTATTAGAATTTTTTTTGAATGGCGAATCTTGTTGTTTCTTAAAATCGCTGGCCTGTGCGCGACGTCTCTGTAGGCTCGTGCTTCTATATCCAGCTGCAGGATGGATTTCAAATGGCGTAAAAAAAAACAAGAAGAATAATTATTTCGCGATAGGCCTTGCGTGACGCGAGGGTCAAGTTGCGCTGCGGTCGCATTCACATTACGAACTTAACAGTTTCTCGTCCGAAACCACAAGTGTCACAAGCGTCCTTTCCTCTAAAAAAGTGCACTCATTCCTCATTCGTGTCACGTGGGTGCATTTCAGATGTCCGATCCAGGGTCGGTCTGCGCCGAATACGTGTCCAGACCTGTCAGTCGTGGAACTGTTAAGTCAGCGATCTAAATCGAACGATCTTCTGCTTCAAGTAGACTATTGTCGTAACCCCTCACGCCGAGTGTAATATTTTACTGAAGTGTGACTTCTGAAGTTCCTTTTTTTTTTTTTTTTTTGTTTTGGAGCAGTGTCCAGGGTGAAGCATTCACACTCAAATGTGCGATTCAAAACATTTTATAGAGACAAAGACGAAATGCTTAGCAGGCACCGAGAGAAAGGAGATTATTAATTTTTCATGCATGTCGTCCTGATGGAGTCGTGCGTAGGCGTTTCATAATGGACCTGAGCGTGTACAGGCGGTAGAAAGATTTCTCTTTCTCTGTCGGTTATCGCTCTACGGCGTTCGCATCTGATTTACACGAGGCTGAACCCAGCGCAGCTTTTCTCACCACTTGCTATCCCGCAGGCGTGCGCTCATTTCTTAACTGCTCTCTTCTGGAAATGAGTGGATGGGAAATTTGCCTTGAATTAGCGTGTAGTTTGATTTTGGTGTTTAAAGAGCCCTGAAGAGATCAGGATTTACACCGCGTGCTCTTAGATAAAACCACACACAACTAACTAACTAACTAAGGCTATTTAAATAACACACCAGTCCTTGGGAAGATTGCTTGCTTGTTTTAACACGTCGCATGCTATGCTGCGTAGTAGCTTACGCTGTTAAGCCGTTCACCAAAGCTGGTTGTACTAGCTATACCTGCTCCGCGGAGGCACCAGTGAGCTTTTGTACTTCCTTGTAAGCGATTCATGATATCCTCTAGACATCTCCGTGTGAAGTCGGGGTCAAAATAGTCGTTTGTAAGGAGTGTAATGCGTTGTTGCGTTTAGTTAAATGTTTCTTTTACCCCTTTGTTTTAGATTCGCGCACATGTAGAACTGGGGCGCTGCTGTGTCCCTTGCTGAGAAATGGCCTTTATCTCTTCTGTCGCGTTCGTCAGCGGTTATCGTCGGACGAACAAGAGCCAAAGGCGCATGATGTTTGGGCGCCTGCAGTGTGTCTGCGCACTTGATGGATTGTCACATAATGAACAGGAGGGAAAATAATTACCTGAAAATGTGCCTTAATCACCGCTCGGCCAAGCTTCGCCATTTTTTGTCGTTGACAAAAACAAATATTTCGCAAAGCCAGAGTGATGTTAAATATTATACCACTCACAATCAGACAGGAAGACTCCCGGGACCCGTCTTTCACAGCCCCTTCCAAAAGTACTGGGGCAGCCAGGCCATGGGTTTGGTATCAGAAGATGATTGATGATTGGTGTTGTATCAGAGTTTCAGGCCAAGCCATGTCACTATCTCCACTGTGCTAGACTAATGAGCTCGTATGTTTGTGATTAAGATCAGATCTGGTCTTTCCCCACAGTTGGAGAATTTCCGTCAATGTGGTTGAGGTTACACTTGGTTTCAGAACCTTTCTTGGTCATCTCTGTACCTCTTTGTGAAATTCTGACCGACCCACCCCCCGCCCCCGCCGCCCTTTTCTAAGCTTTAAAAAAACCAAAAAAAAACCAAAACCCCGCTTGCGTTTCTCCCCGAGGTGGCTCTCTGGTTTTCATGTTGGTTTATCCTTTTTAATAACGAACACGCTCTTCCCAGGAGGAACCCAGGACCCAAGCCAAGAGTAGACATTCCACACTGTTAACTCTTTAAACTATCTGTCTAACAGGACGAAACTTGAGCAATAAGAAATGCCCGTCCCAATATTTATGAATATTTGAAGAAATGGGTGGGATTTTAAAGGAAAAAAAAGTGCGCGAGTTCTTCAGCATATCTGGATGTAAATACCAGGAAGCACCACCTGAAATTCTGATCTTTCACGCTTTGTTCTTCTGTTGCTCTCAAACCCGAATGTCTTCAGTGCGTCAGCAAAAAAAAAAAACCCAGAGTTTGCTCGTGCCTTGCCGTTCCGATGCTTTCGGAGGAGATGGGGCTTTTCCTTGCGTTTGCTTTATTTTGATAAGAACAGCAAGAGGCCTAACCCGGGTGTCCGTTGATGGTTTGCTTTGAGGCTGAAGTCGCGTCGCGAGTTTAGAGACTTCCTGCACTACCCGTTTCTCCTCTTTTCTTCAGGCGTCATCTGCGGCTCTGCCGGACGACTTGTACGTTAATTATAGACCAGTCGAAACCTCTGGTATTTAATTTTTAGGTCACTGTTGATGCTTCCTATGTCGTCATGCGCATGGATGAAACTTTAAAATATTATCAGTTACTGAGAGGGGTGGTGTTTGTGTTTTTTTTCCTAATTTTTATTTTTTATTTATTTATTTTTTAAATGATTATTTATTTATTTATTTTTTAGTTATTTTTGCATGTTTATTATCCTAAAGCAGTGGTATTCAACTAAAATTTATAGCGGTCCAGTTAGAGAAAAGTTCTTGAAGCAAAGGTCCAGCACAACCGGGGGGGGGGTAATAACACATCCGGGTACTGCCTAGGGCATCTTGGGAAATTGACTGCGTAATCGTTGTGCGCGAGTAGAGGT
>JAQLOM010167196.1:0-11653 GCA_030068315.1 Chrysichthys thysi
CTGTTTTATTTCGATTTAAATGTTCTTTTAATGTTTGAATGAACATTTTTTAAATTATATTTTATATTCCAGAGTCCAGCAAAACCCAAAAAATTCCACAAATCAAAATGTGAAAATCCACGGTGCAGTGAAGCCGCGAGAGGTGAATCGCAGTATTGCAGGCGTTACATTACATTAGCATCATTTGGCAGACGCTCTTATCCAGAGCAATTTACATTTATCTCACTTTTCTTTTAATACAACTGAGCAATTGAGGGTTAAGGGCCTTGCTCAAGGGCCCAACAGTGGTAGCTTGGCAGTGCTTGGATTTGAACTCCCAACTATCCAATCAGTAGGCCAACATCTTAACCACTGAGCTACCACTGACTGGGTTCATGTCTGATGAGAGGACTCATATGAATAGTTTATATACTGAATATTTACACTTAAAAGTGTTTTTAAGTGTTTTTACCTTCAAGGTAAAAGTGGTCAACAAAAGCCACTATGAGTCACCATATCAGAGAATGAAATCAGAAAATTCTTTCAACTGAAGACATCCCCACAGGTGTTGAGGAGCTGTACCAGGTGTTATGAACAAACCTTACCCTGAGAGGTGTATTCATTAAACAATTTGAGGATCCTGATTTCAATAATCAGTTGTGCAACCTGACATCATCAAAGACCTTCCTGTGGAGCAAGCAACATTAAAAGTATTGTTCACAACTGATGACATCTCAGATTATACACTGGACTCATGCAACTTGCCATCAGTCAATAATGGGGATTCTGTTGAATGGTCTGACACCATTCCACAGTTCTCAAATGATGTAGAGATCCAGCTGAAAGAAGCGAATTGTTGATATGCTAAAGATGGATCTGTGATGGTGATCCCTAAAGGTTTAAGACTGATATCCTTGACACACTTGCAGACAGTATGTCAAAAGTGCTTATTCAGAGAGGCATCACTATGAGAGTGGAGCTAAAGCACTTGTGAAGAAGCATCCCTGTCTTAAGGAATCAGTGTCAGAAAGAGTGGTACACTTGGTTCACAGAAGTTCGCAAAAGTTACATGCAGCAGGATGCCCTGAGGTGGTAATAAACAAAAGTAAAGGAGGGGTGGGTGGACACTTTATGTCCCAGGGCTCCCTCATATCTGTGTTAGCTTCTGGCTGTCCCTTTTAGTTATGCTCTAATAGTTAGTCTTGCTGGAATTCCTGCATGCACTCAGTATATTGCATACACAGTATACATTAGCTTAATCATCATATGACAATAGTTATGCCTAACCTATCTCCTTCTCTCCCTTCTCTCTCTCTCTCTCTCTCTCGCTCTCTCGGTTGAGCTGCATATGCTGTTCCAGAGATATTGGTGATCCTGACCCCCTCTGCTTTCTGGACCTGCCCAATTCCTATTGCTGTTCTTCTTCTGATGTGGAGTTATCATCACCGAAACCCACCTGCCCCTGTTAAGGATGGCCCCATGAACTACCTCAACATACATCCAGGAACTGTGAAGAAGGCATTGGACTGCTGCCGACATGAGTGGTTCTGCTACAATGGTTCAGGACTTACAGTAAATAATAAATAATCTTTAATTAAACTATTTGTCTTACTTTGTTTTATGAGTTGAAACAAAACTTATCTTGAAGTTGAGTTTACTCACATTTTTAATGCAGCAGTTGAACTTAAGTTTTTAATCACCTTGATATTTTTACAGTGCCTAGGTACAATACTCCACCCTTAATAAGATGTGGCCACATTGGATGGACTACTATTGTGTGCAGCATGAAGTAACCGGTTAGGATAGTGTTGACTCTATTCAAGGTATGAAAATATCAAAAGAGCCAAAGAGCTCTTGTTTTTTTTTTTCAATTGTGGTTATCATGTTGGCTACCAAAATACTTGATTAAGTAAAGTATAATTAAATAAAGAATTGTTCAGCAACTCTCTAAATGACTTCACTTGCATAATCTATGGACAAATATCAAAGTCAAATCCAAGTTTTGGTTGGAGTAAAGGCTCTTAATTTGCTGTCCCACTTTAAAAAATAACTTCCTGTCCCACTTTACAAATATGCTACTGGTAAAGTGGGACAGAGGAACATCAACACTATGCAATTCTGTTTTGCACTTATTGTATCATACCATATCATATGTTTTTATGTTATATTCTGCCATGTGTCTATATTCGCATTTGCACTACTAAGATTTTATTGTTGCAAATATTTTGCAAAATAGGGGATAGCAGAGCAGAAAAATATTTCACTATCATTGTCTCTACACTGTGTATGTGGCAAACAAACAAATTTGGAATTACAGCTAACAAAAATAATTTACAAGACAAATAAACAATTTTTTAACCTTCTGTTACAGTTTACAATCATCTGTCATATATATAAAATTTAGAAATACTAAACCAGGATTTAGTTTTTTAATACCCTGTGCATGATTTACCTCAAAGTGTTATGTCATTTCAATTTTTACTGTTTCTAGTTTCAGCTTTTCAGCTTTTTTTTTTTTTTTCAAAATATTTTTTATTGGTTTTCATTTCAAATTGGTATAATACAATGATGATAACTATGCAGAGAATATTTTACAAATGACAACATGAGGTCAGAATTGGAATTATATGACCCAAAGAAGCATAATCTATTGAAACTCAGTGTTTAAATACTGAGTCAAATTTTGAACTTAAGTAGACTTACAGCCACATACACACTTATAGACACAATACAGATTACAATTAAATGCTCACCTTAAAACAAACAAAGAAACAAAAAAAAAGGGGGGGGGTCTTTCTGAATTGCACATTCCTGCAGAGAGTATACATTAAATGTTATTTCCACTTACTTATAGCACACAAAGGCACACACCTAGGAGTACAATACAGACTACAGATTGGCAGAGGGGAACTGAACTGATTTCAGGTGTTCGAGAAGAGGATTCCATATTTTGTAGAATTTAGAGGTGGAGCCACGTAATGTAGCCCTCATTTTCTCTAGCTTGGAGTAGGACAAAAGATCTCTTAGCCATTGATAAACTGTGGGAGGAGTGGAGGTTTTCCATCTAAGCAGAATCAATCTCCTAGCTAATAGGGTGGCAAATGCTACAAAGTTGGACTTGAATTTAGGCACAACCAGGGTAGAGGGTAGCACCCCAAACAGGATAGTGACTGGGATAGGGTCAAAGGGCACATTCAGTATAGTAGATAGAGTACTGAAAACGTCAGTCCAAAAGTTATGGAGACAAGTTAAAAACATATGAATTAAGGAGGCTGAGGCCTGTTGTCATCGATCACAGAGGGGGTTTATACCAGGGTAAATCCTAGAAAGCCTCTCCTTACTCCAGTGAGTGCGATGGAGAATTTTAAATTGTATTAGACCATGTTTGGCACAAAAACAGGAGGAATGGACACAATACAAGATTCTCTCCCAAATATCCTCATCAAACACCTCTCCAAGATCAATCCTGTTGCCAGAGAACCTTAATGGAAGACAAGAAATAATTGTATTCAGAAAAAAGTCTAGCATACATATATGAAATGAAACCCTTCTGTCTTAAAACTGATTCTAGAAATATGTCTTGTGGTGTCTCTTGTGGTTTTGAGGGGAAATTAGGAAGTTCAGCTTGAGCAAAACTACGGATCTGTAAATATTGGGAAAAAATACTTTGTTTCAAGGGAAATTGTATTGCCAGTTGCTGAAAAGAGGCAAAGGTTCCTTCTATGTACAAATCACTGAAAGAAGTGATACCTGCTTGCACTCATGTAGAGAAAGCCTTGTCCATTAACAATGGGGGAAATGAATGGTTTTGTGCAATAGGAGCATGAAGAAAGGAAGGAAGAATGCCAAAATGAAGTTTAAATTGCCTCCAGATTTTGAGAGTAGTCCTCACCAGTATGTTCTTTGTGTATCACACAGTAGAATTTCCTGGAGAGTACAAAAGTGCCGAAAGAGAGGATGGTCTACAGGAGGCAGCTTCAATACTAAGCCAGGCAGCAGTGTGTTCCGGATTGGTGGTTTGCAGCCAGTAGTGCATTGCACGCAAATTAGTAGCCCAATAGTAGTACTGAAAATTGGGCAGAGCAAGTCCACCAAGACAGTTTGGTCTTTCCAAATAAGCGTTGCGAAGTTTTGGGGGCTGTCACTGCCACAGGAACTCTGAAATCAAGCTATTTAGTTTACGGAAGAATGCTTTTGTTAAGTAGACTGGTAGACATCGAAAGGGCTAAGAAAATGTGGGTAAAATATTCATTTTAATAGAGTTAACACATCCAGCTATAGATAAGGGAAGTAGCGACCAGCGCTTTAAATCCTGTTTGGTTCTAGTAAGCAGAGGTTCAAAGTTTGCTCTAAAGAGGTTTTGAAAGGTATCAGTAATTTATTAGTAACAACTTTAGTAACAACTTTAAATTGCAATTGTTTTGATGAAAACTTTTGCCCAGATGTATTCAAAGGGAATAGCTAACTTTTGTCATAGCTGACCTTATAGCCTGAGACCACCCCAAAGGCCTCCAGTGTGGAAAGTACATTTGGGAGTGATAGACTAAGATTGGAGAGAAAAAGGGTCAAATCATCTGCATACAGTGCCACTTTTTGTTCAGCTTCACCCCTGAAGATTCCAGAGATTTGTGGATGGGAACATAAAGCTATAGAGAGAGGCTCAATAGTGACTGCAAAATGTAAAGGAGACAGGGGGCAACCCTGTCTGGTACCCCACTGAAGACTAAAATATTCTGAATTTATATTATTAGTTCTGACAGAGGCAGAGGGAAAGGAATATAAAAGCCTCACCCAGGAAATGAATGTTTTACTGAACCCAAACGTTCTCAGGATATAGAAAAGCTACACCCACTCCATTTGGTCGAAGGCCTTCTCTGCATCCAGGGAGACAACAGCCTCCGAACGAGTGGGTGAAGGATTGACATACTGTATATGATATTAAATAAATGCCCAACATTGAAAAAGGAGTGTCTATTTCTGATAAATCCAGTTTGATCACTAGATATTAATGACGGTAAGACTGAAACTAAACGCATAGCCAGCACCTTAGCCAATAATTTAGTGTCCACATTGATCATTGAGATGGGCCTATATGAGCTACAGAGAAGTGAGTCCCTGTTCTGTTTTAATTTTAAGGAGATAGATGTTTGCTGTAGAGTAGAGGGTAAGCAAGTGGCAGCAAAAGACTCATTAAACATTCCAAGTTTTACCCCAAGTAACAGGGGGGTCAATTGATCTGAAACATTTTTTATAGAATTCTACAGGGTAGCCATCTGGTCCAGGATATTTGCCAGTCTGCATAGCACAAATTGCTCTAGAAATCTCCTCTAACGTGACTGGTTGTTCCAAGCTTGATGCTGAGGTTGCATCCAAGCTTGGTATAGCAAGGTTTCTGAAGAAAGAGTCCAATTCTGACAGCCCACTTTGATTCTCAGAGGTGTATAAGTGACTGTAGAGGTTTTTGAATTGATCATTTATTAATTGAGGATCAGTTGTAGTGCCTGTGGGAGTATTTATTTTTAGAATTTGATTTTTGGTGCAGTTGGTGAGCTAACAGCTTACTGGACTTTTCACCCTGCTCGTATTGAGCATATCTACATTTAAAAAGCAGATCCTCAGCAAGAGTGCTGGACAAGTTGTTAAATTCAACTTGTAGAACAAGTCTCTGTTTATTTACATCTGGAGAGGGAGAAGAGGAGTAATTTTGACAACTCACAAGTTGAGAGATTTTAGATCTGCCATTCTTTTTTCTCTCATCCTTTTCTCATGGGTTGCATATGAGATTATAATACCCCTGGCATATGAGTTAAAAGTTTCCCAGAGGGTAGAGGCAGAAGAGTCCTCATTTGTATTTATCTCAATAAACACATTAATTTCAGTGGGCATGAAGTTTTCAAAGTCATCATCTGACTATAGCCGGATGTTAAAGCGCCATGGTGGACGTGGTTTTATGTGACCTTTCCAGTTGAGTTCTAATGTCACAGGGCCATGATCGGAAATAACTTTGGGGTTATAGGTGCAGGAGTGCACAGCAGGAAGGAGTTGATTATCTAATACAAATTAATCTATACATGTGAAAGTGTGGTGCATATTTGAGAAGAAAGAATAAGCTCTGCTAGTTGGGTTCAGGAAACACCAGACATCATATATAGAAAACTCTTAGAAAAGACTTGGTTAGTTTATCTGATTTTGTCTGAGGCTTCATATTCATAGAGGAGCGGTCTAAAGAAGGATTTAACCAGCAGTTATAGTCACCTCCCAGAATAAGGCACTGAGACTGCATATCCCGGGAAGAAGACAAAAAGGACTTGAAAAATGTTTCATCATCCCGATTGGGAGCATAGATATTGATTAAGATCACCAGGGTATTATAGAGTTTACCTGCTACTATGGCAAATCTTGCATGCTTATCTAGTTTGGTATGTGATAAAGTAAACGGCACAGATTTCTGTATGAGAATTGCAGTTCCGCTTGCCTTACAGCTGTAGTGAGAGTGATACATCTGACCAACCCAACTTTTATGCAACAGAGAGTGGTTATCTGTTTTCAGGTGCATTTCTTGTAGGAAAGCGATATGAGTCCCCATACTTTGAAGGTGATGAAGAACTTTGCTTCGCTTGACAGGTTGATTCAGTCCCTGTACATTCCAGCTAGTGAATTTGAGTGTGTGTCCACCTAATTGGGGACTGGGGTTAGGACTGCTTTTTGAGACCATATTCAAGAGTGGAGAGAGATAAAGCAGCAAATGTGTGATACAGCAAATGATACCTCACAGGATCGAAAGCTAGCCTCATATATATCAGAGGGTCCATATAGAAACAAAAAACTAAAAAACAAAACAACTGGTAAAACATGCAGACAAAGAGACAAGTCCCAAACTGCTGAATCCTGAACGTGACGCGCGCACCTACCTTCCGTAGGGAACAAAACATCAAACTCCTTAAGAGAACTAATTCTAACTCACTCTGGCCATCCAGCCAAGTACTATAAACGTATCAAATGTAGAGGTTTCAAAAGCATAGTATTTATGATTCACAATAGCAGTAATAGGCTATGACCTAAAAATAAAGAATGCCCATAGAACTCTCAGAGCTAACTGAGTGAGATGGCGCTCGAATGCGTCAGATAACCCCTGAAAAGTAGCCTACATAGAGGCAAGGATTTCCAGGGTAAAGGCATTCTTATACGCAATCTTATCCTACTCTGCTAGTTCACGCACTCTATTGTTGTCAAAAGTCATTCCTGCATCCGTATCAGTGAATTTGTGAATCTGACCTGAAGGCATCGTTATTTTCAGTTCAGCTGGGTAGAAAAGTCCGAATTTGATTGAAGGGTGCTCATGCAGAATCTTCTTTACCAACACAAATGCTGCACATTTCTTTGCAACCTCCATCATGAAGTCAGGAACAATAGACAGCCTGTTACCCTTGCGTGATTATGGAGATGCCTCTGCTGCCCGTCAGAGAATATGGTCATGGACATGATAGTAATGGACTCTGATGACAAATGATCGCGGTGGTTTTCCCCCCTTCAGCTTTAGATGGAGAGAATGATGCGCCCTGTCCAGCAAAGGCTTCTCCTCCAGCTCCAACATATCCTGAAGAAGTTGAGCAATGAATTCAGTAGGACGAGGCCCTTCATCTCCCTCAGGTATACCTAGTATGCAAAGGTTATGTCTTCTCTGCCTGCCCTCCAGATCATCACATTTTGTTTTTAGTGCACACTCTTCTGCAGATAACTCGCTAAGTTTGGACTCCATGCTAGCGACAGTGTCGACTCCAGGTCATGAATAGCGGTGCTATGCTTATCCACTGCAAGGCCCGACAAGGAGTTTTTAAGCTCCTCTTTGACAGCAGTAATTTCAGCATGGCGATTACTGGATAGTGAGTCCACTTCAGAATACATTTTGCCACAAATATCGGCTTTCAAAACTTGTAAGGCATCTGTGAATTTAGTGGCACTCAGAATGTCTGCCTCGATGCTAGGTATTTCACCACCACTAGTCAAGGCCTTTGGAGAATCTGGCTTTGAGCAGGCAGCGCTAGTGGTCTTAGCTTTGTGTCTTGTTCGAGAATCAGTCATTTTCAAGCAGGATACGATGCAAACGTCAACTTACACTTGTAATACTATAATATGAAATCTTTGTTTGCAAAATGCTAGTTATACTGTGCTTTAATATAAAAATAAACGTTGTACTTGGCAGGAGCTCCCGAAAAACACGTCTACTCCATGCGTGCGCACTAGCACCCCCCAAATATTTCAACGTTTTAGAAGACCGTGAGTGCACCGCGTCCCACGTGACAAGAAACAACCAATCAGTGATTCACTCAGCTCTCAGCTTTACTGAAAATGGAGGAGAAACTCATTGTTGTGGAAAGTTCAGCTTTCCCCGGTTTACATAGTGAAATGTTAAAAGTTTCTAATTTCATAATTGACTTAGTTTTATAAATGTTTTATATTTTCCTCTGAAAAATTCACAATTGTTGGGCAGGAAAGATTATTTCAAGGCTGATGCTGCATGTGGTAATGCTTGGTCCATTTTTCTATTTGAAATTTGTCAAGTTTGACAAGACTTGACTTACAGTACTTGCAGTACTTGTCAGCCAAACTCTGTTCGGGGAATGAATTGGTGATATTCTCCTTGATTCTTGCAGTCTTGTAAAATGATGTGGACCCACATAAAAGGAATTTGTGGTATGGAATTTTTTTTCTCCATAAAAAAATATCAAAGACTACTGACCCAACTAGCTAAAGGTAAACTGTCTTTCATCTACACATCAGGGGCTGGGCTGGTTTCTCGGCAGCACCATGCCACTCTTCAACCATGAGCGCTGCACAAATTTAAACGTAACACACAAGTGACACGCTCACGCTTTCAGTGAGGGTTTGGGCCTTTTGTGTGAATCGGCCCTTAAAAGGGAAACTCAGCAAGTGATTTGAGTGAATGTGTGTAGAATGAACCTTAGTGTTTGTATTTAGTGCTTCACGCTTGTATTTAGTGCTGTCTATTTTTGATCGGATTGCCCAGGACACATAAAAAGACCAACTGTAAACAGGGTAAGTGTTTGTTCTTCTTTGTGTTCAGCCCTGCGATAGATTTGCAACTTGCCCAGGGTGCACCCTGCCTCCCACTCATAGCCAACTGGGATTTTCTCCAGTTTTCCTACATCCCTGATAGATAATCGCTATAGATAATGGATGGATGGATGCATGGATGGACGCATGGATAACTTTGCCACTTATAGTCCAAAGTGAAATACCATTCCTGTAATTAAAGTATCACATACATAAGGATATTACATTTTACTTATTGGTGTTTCAGAACTACTACTATTCCTCTCGGCTGTGCTCTTCAGAGATCGCCACAGCAAATTATCTGTTTCCATCTAACTCTATTGTCTGCATCCTCTTTATGCACGCCAACTAACTTCATGTCCTCTTTCACGACATCCATAAATCTCCTCTTTGGTCTTCCTCTAGGTCTCCTGCCTGGTGGTTCCAACCTCAGCATCCTTCTACCGATATTTTCACTATCCCTCCTCTGTACATGTCCAAACCATCTCAGTCTGGGCTCTCTAACGTTATCCCCAAAACATCTAGCATGTGCTGTACCTCTGATGTACTCATTTCTGATCCTATACATTCTTGTCACTCCCAAAGAGAACCTCAGCATTTTTATTTCTACCACCTCTAGCTCTTTCTCTTGACTTTTCCTCAGTGCCACTGTCTCTAGGCCATACAACATTACTGGTCTCACCACCGTCTTGTACACCTTTCCTTTCATTCTTGTTGATACCCTTTTATCACACAAAACCCCTGACACTTTCCTCTACCCATTCCAACCTGTTTGCACACACTTCTTCATTTCTTTTTCACACTCTCCTTTGCTCTGGATTGTTGACCCTAAGTACTTAATACTCCACCTTCTTTATCTCTACTCCCTGTAAACTCACTTGGGTCCCTCTCAATCACACAGATGTACTATATCTTGCTGTGGCTAACCTTAATCCCACTCCTTTCCAGAGCATACCTGCACCTCTCTAGATTTTCCTCCACCTGCTCCCTGCTCTCACTACAGATCACAATGTCATCTGCAAACATAAGAGTCCATGGAGATTCCTGTCTAACCTCATCTGTCAGTCTGTCCATCACCATAGCGAACAAGTAGGGACTCAAGGCTGATCCTTGATGCAGTCCCACCTCCACCTTGAACTCCTCTGTCACACCTACAGCACACCTCACCACTGTCTTACAGCTCTCATACATGTCCTGCACCACTCTAACATATTTCTCTGTCATTCCAGACTTTCTCATACAGTTCCACAGTTCCTATCTTGGCACCCTGTCATAGGCTTTCTCTAGATCTACAAAGATACAGTGCAGCTCCCTGTAACCATCTCTGAACTTCTCCATCAACATCCTCAAAGCAAATACTGCATTTGTTGAGCTCTTCCTTGGCATGAAACCATAACGTTGCTCACAAATGCTCATGTCTGCCCTTAGTCTAGCTTCCATTACTCTTTCCCATAACTTCATTGTATGGCTCATCAACTTTATTCCTCCATAGCTGCCACAGCTCTGCACATCTCCCTGGTTCTTAAAAATCGGCACCAGCACACTTTTCCTCCGGTCCTCAGGCATCCTCTCACTCTCTAAGATCTTGATGAAGAACTTGGTCGAAAACTCTACTGCTACCTCTTCTAGACACTTCCATACCTCCATGGATATATCATGAGGACCAACTGCCTTTCCACTCTTCATCCTCTTCAATGCCCTCCTCACTTCACCTATACTAATCTTTGCTACTTCCTGTTCCACAACAGTTACCTCTTCTACTCTTCATTCTCTCTCATTGTCCTCATTGATCAACTCTTCAAAGTACTCTTTCCATCTTCCCATCACACTTCTGGTACCTGTCAAGACATTTCCATCACTATCCTTAATCACCCTAACCTGCTGCACGTCCTTCCTATCTCTTACTCTCTGCTTTGCCAACCTGTATAAATCAGTCTCTCTCCCCTTACTGTTCAACCTAGCATACAAGTCATCATATGAGCTTTGTTTGACCTTTGCCACCTCTACCTTCGCCTTATGCTTCATCTCCCTATACTCCTGTCTACTCTCTCCCATCCTCTCAGTGACCCACTTCTTCTTAGCTAACCTCTTCCTCAGTATACACTCCTGTACTATCTCATTCCACCACTAAGTCTCCTTAGCTACTTTCCTTCCAGATGACACACCAAGTACTCTCCTCCCTGTCTCCCTGATCACATCACCTGTAGTTTTCCAATCATCTGGTAGCTTCTCTTGACCAGCTAGAGTCTGTTTAAGCTCTCATCATCTTTCAGCTTCCACCACTTCGTCCTCTGTTCTGCCTTTGCCCTCTTCATCTTCCTCACCACTGGAGTCATCCTACACACCACCATCCTATGCTTTCTGGCTACACTGTCCCCTACCACTACCTTGCTGTCACTGATCTCCTATGGATTACGTCTTCTAAACAAGATGTAATCCATCTGTATATATCGCAAAGCAGTGTTACAATACATAATGTCAATTAAAAGCTTATTAATCAATAAACACTTCCAAAAGTGTGTGTATATATATACTCAGCAAAAAAAGAAACGCCCCTTTTTCAGGACTGTGTATTTCAACAATAATGTTGTAAAAATCC
>JAQLOM010167226.1:0-11650 GCA_030068315.1 Chrysichthys thysi
CCTTTTATAGCTAATCATGTTACAGACCTCATATCAATTAACTTAATTAGTTGCTAGATGTTCTCCCAGCTGAATCTCTTTAAATGTTCTTATTTTCCAGCCATTTGTTTCTCCTGTGCAGACTTTTTTGGGACCTGTAGCAGGCACCAAATCTGAAATGTGCTCATTTAGTGGACAAAGGTGTACAATTTCCCAGTTTATACATTTGTTATTGTCATAAAGGCGACACTCACTCGTCTTGTAAATCACACAACAGTCTTTAATAAACTTAGTGTAGACAGGTATGATAAATACCCAAGAAGGGTAATGACTCGTCGGTAGTACAGGCTGGAAATCTCTATTTTATTAGAGATCCAGGCTGAGCAGGTCCACAGAGAGCCTGTTAGTCTCTATACATCAGGACCTATGCCACAGAGGCCGAGAGAACCAACGAGGAGAGTAGCTGTTCCGCGCTACTCTAGGGAAACCTGCACAAACACACAATAAGCACTGACACTAATAACAAGACGTACGTGAGGGGTGACCAGACGATTAGCTAAGGGCAACTGGCAAGTATATATAGGAATGTGCAGATGTGAATCAGCTGAGTGTGATTAGGTGTGTGGAAAGGAAAGTCGTGTAACCTGGAAAACCCAGTCAGTACTCAGGGGAAGCAGAGCGGACAGTTATGTTATCTATGTTCTGTTGTAAATAAAATATTGGCTCGTGTGATTTGAAAGTCTTTTAGTTTTCATTTTATTCAACTTTAAAGAACGTCTCAACTTTTCTGGAATTTGGGTTGTACTACTGAAGCTGTTTTCAGAATGTCTAAGAATGTCTGGGCTAGCAAATAGCACATATTTTCCTTCCTTTCTTGATAAGGTGCCCTAGCGGCAGTTACGCTCATGGTCATTTTTTACTTTAAATTAAACAGGTGGAATTAAAATAAGAGGCATAGACTTGAGCAGAATTTTTAAGTTTTTATTTTTTTTGTTTGTTTGTTGTTGTTTTTTTTTTTTTTTTTTACTGCTGAGGGCTGTAGTACATCAAGCACCACTACATACTGTACTGCCTTTAAGTCAGTGGCAGACTTACTTTATTTTACATGTACAAATAAAGTATAAAAATTCCTAAATTTGTGCATCATTTGTTTAAAACTACAATATATCTTGTAACCATACTGTATATTACACTGTTGAACAGGAAAAAAACATTTTACATCATTTCATTGTGCAAAAGCTGGGTAAAAAAAGTTCCATAATAATAAAACATTAATATCTATTAAGATTAATAGTAAATTAGTACTGTAAGAATAAAACTATAGCTCAGACAAATAAATGAGACAAACCACTTGGTATGCCCTCACAATCCTAAATGAAATCGCTTGCCCTGCATTTGCTTCGGCTCCCTACGTAGGAAAGTGCAAAGATGATGGCCACGAGTATTCCCACCTCATCTGGATATATTGAGGCTCACTGACGGGTAGTCAGGGCAGGTGGGGCCCCACCAAAATGTCACCGTGGAGGAGTGTAGGACATGATCAATAATTCAGTGTAACAAGTGGTAAAATATATATTTTTTTCTTTCTAACTAACATTGTTGTGTGTTTATTACATATGACAATGATAGCATGTCCCCAAACATTCCAAATATCATCCTGTACCTCTGGTGTAAAAGTCAGTGTTTCTTCTAGCAGTCTTCATTTGGTGATCATGGGCCCGCAGTACAGCGGCCCGTCAGTGCTAGTTTAATCAGGTAAGGTGTTGGAAACAGTGTGTGTGAGCTCAACACACTTTCAGTAATGAGGTGTGGGGAACGCTCATGTAGGCCCCAAGCTGAGGGCAGCCAATACAAAAACACAATGATGACAAACGTCAAGAAGTTCGTATAGTAGCTTGTTGGTTTATGTTCTCTTCCAAAATATTATTTGTATTATTTTATGTTGATGATTATATTCTTCTTTGATTGCGTAATGCTCAGACTACATGTTATGTGTGTATACATTGTGGACGGATGTGACATACACGCATGGAACTCTTATTTTGACCATTGTTAAATTAATATAAAGTTGTTGGCACCTTTGGTTACTTGGGCTGTGTGCATATTTGGATATGCCAAAGATCTTGATGGTATCCTGGTACTGTGAGATGAAAAATCCACTAAATAAATAATACTGAGAAGGACACTGTTTTCATCTGAGTGATCGTTAATGTTCACGAATGAATGAAGGAAACATACTATGAATAAAGATAGACAGAGAAGAAGAAATCTTTACAGGTTATGGGCCTAGGCTCACCAAAGTTAGAGGAGAAAGATGGGAGAGGTTAGCCTTTGATGGAGATGAATATACAGTAACTATGAACTCTGGGAAGTAAAATTCCTTGGTCATTTGAGAATAATGGGTTACAAGAAACAATACTGTCTAGTGATGATGTCGACAAAGAAAAGAATGAGGAGTGCTACACCTAACCAATCCAGTTTCTTGATGATAAAAGAACATCACTGGTGATGTGAGAGGTTACGGATGATCGCAGGAAAGCTATACAAATACTCCAAAGCCACTATGCCACTCAGAGTAAGCCAGGAATTATCACACTGTACACAGAACTAACCTTGTTAAGAAAGGGGTATGACGAGACAGTAATAGGCTATATTATCCATGCTGAGAAAGCAGTCACTTCCCTAAGAAACGTTAAAGAAGTGATAAGTGACGGACTGATAAGAGCAATGATCCTGAAGGGCCTGCCTAAATCCTAGAAGCCTTTTGTGATTCACACAACACAAAGTGGTGGTGAACTGATGTTTACCCATCTCAACAGCAAACTATGAAGCTATGAAGAGACAGAAAAATTTGACAACAAAACAAAATCTGACAACGTAATGAAAGTGGGCATATCATCTGTTATGGATGTGGAAATCGTGGCCATATTGTGGTGCCTAAGTGGTGCAGCTACCATAGAAGTTCAGCATATGTTCAACACATCGTGACGAGATGTGGCGCAGAAAAGACAAGCACAAAGATGAAGCAAAACAAACTGCAGAAAGACACGAAGAACATAATAGGCCTATGAAACGAACATTTTTGTTTAAGGTCAGTCATACATTTCTCCCAGAAAATATTAAAAGAAACGTCCCACATCATAACAGAAAGGAATAGTTTCACAAAGTTTAATGAGAGTTTCACCCCAGGGTCACACTGTATGGAGCTGGTGGAACCAGAATGAACAACATGGGGTTAAAGTAAGGTGATGCAGAGGTGTTACTGTTGGACGTGAAGGGGAGATGTGCAAGGCTCACACTAAAGAAGGTCTTGTTCATACCATCTTACCCACAGGGCATCATCTCTGTACAAGCTGCTATCACTGAGGAGCCAAGGGGATCCTCCAAGAGGGATAGAATGAACTCATAAACAAGGATGGAAGTGTGCTCCACATTGAAAAGCATGACAGACTGTACTACCTGATAATACACCAGTTGATGATATAATGTCCGAAGACAAAGTGAACCTAGTTTGTGATGTAAAAATTTGGCATGAGATCATGGAACACTGTAATGATGATGTGTTGAAATTACCTAAATTGGTAGAGCGTATGGAATTTACTGGGGGAAAAAATAAAGTATTGTTTGTACTGAGGCAAAGTTCATTAATAATAAAAACAAGAAAGCTGACTCAAAACCTACTGAAATTCTAGAATTAGTACACACTGACTTAGCAGACCCCACTGAACCAACTTCTCAAGAGGGATACAAATATGAAATCTCATTCACAGATCATTTTTCAGCGGCAGTATTTATTTACTTCCTTAAGAACAAGAGTGACTACTCTGGCAACTGAAAAATTCCTGAGCAGACAGTGCACCATATGGTGGACTCAAATGCATAAGATGGGACAATGGCACACAATACACAGGCATTTCAATGCTTTTTACAAAAATATTGCATAAGATATTAAATATCATTCCCTTACTCCCCTCATCAGAATGGCACAGCTGAGAGACAATGGCGAACCAGCTTTGAAATGGTAAGATGCCTGTTAATAGAGAAGGCGAAACTGCAAGTCACATTCCAAACAGATGCGATAGTGATAGGATTCAGAATACCCAATACTTCATGTTAACAGGGAGGAAGCCTGACCTCTCAAAAATGTGGGTTTTTGGATCTGACTACTATGCGTACAAACATGATCATAAATTGGATCCTAGATGTGAGAAGTGAATATTTGTGGGTTATAGTAAGAATAGCCCAGCTTATCTGGTATACAGCCCACAAACCAGAAAGGTTTCAAATCACAGACCAGTAAAATACATCAGGAAGAACAGTGCTGAACAACATACACAAACTGATGAAGATGAGTTAGAAATCGATGGATACAAGGGCAAGATACTTGACAGTGAGGCCAAAGATGATGCTTCACAAACTGAGACTAGTACAGAGAACCAGACCCCAGATGGAGATGAGGAGGGCACTGATACAAATAATACAGAGGTGTCAAAGGTGTCATGATGAAATATTAGAAAAGGTAGCCAGAGAAGACAAAAACATTGCCGGGACAACAGAAACAGTTAACCAAAAACATTACCATTCAAAAAGAGACAAGAGACCCCATGATATTTAGAAGATTACTTAACGTACTCCAAAGATGATATGTGGGTGTTGATCATTGTTAAAGGGCAATTTATGGAGTTCCCCAAACCTTTAGAGAAGCCCTCATGTCACCTGAGGTTCCCTGATCATGTCACTTAAAGAAAATGACACATATAAACTGACAACTTTACCACAGGGCAGAAAAATAGTGGGGGGAAGATGGATATATGCTCTGAAAGAAAATGTCATCAAGGGAAAAATCTTCAAAGCTAGGTACGTTGCTACACGATACAATCAAACAGAAGGCATAGACTACCATGAGACTCTCGCTCCTACAACAAATCTTATTTCAGTACGAGCATTAATCCACATAGCCACTCAGAATGACGTCTCTGTCCATCAGATGGACATGAAAACAGCATATTTACATGCACAGATTGAAGAATCATATACTTTGACCAACTTGAGGGTTTTGAAGAGACATGAGAGATAGGGGAAAAGCTAGTATGCAAGTAAAAAAAATCTCTATATGGCCTAAAACAATATGGAAGGAATTGGTACAAACATTTAAATGATCTTCTGCAAGAAAACAACTTTGAGAGAAATCAGGCTGATCACTGTGTATGCAGGAAGCAAATTGAAAATGAAACAGTGATAGTCATCATCTGGGTAGATGACTTGATCATTGCAGCAAGTACTGAGGTTAAGCTCAACAAGTTTTAGGAAACAATTAAGTCCCGTGAACATGAAGGATCTAGGGAAAATATCATATTTTGGTGAACAGAGGAGGGGGAAATCATTCTAAATCATTCTAAATCATAAAAATGCTTGAAAAATTTGTAAAGGCAAACTGTAAACCTAGAGTTATCAAAAAAAGAGTGAAAATTGGAACATAAGAGAAATGAGGAAGTAAACAACACAGAGATGGAGAATCCCAAAGAATATTATGAAATTGTTGGGAGCCTGATCTGTCAATAATGTATACTAGACCAGACATCAGTTGGATTGTCAGTAAACTGTCACAAACCCTAGCAAAACCTAAAGTTCATGAGTAATTAGTACCTACTAAACATTTCCTAAGATAACTGAAAGGTACTGCTCATTATGAGCTCTGTTTTAGGAAAATAGATGGAAGTTTGAGTCTGTTAGCATTCACTGAATCTGACTAGGCATCCTCTATAGAGGATAGATGTTGTACTACAGGTTACTGTTTCAGCCTGAAAAAATAAGGCCCTGTGATTTCTTGGAAGTCTAAGAAACAGCCAATAGTGGCATTGTCATCCTGTGAAGCTGAGTACATTGGTCTAGCAAACGCTGCTCATGAAAGCATGTACCTTAGCTACTAAATGGTATGGACAATAGTGTTTATACTTGTACTACAATTTATGGTAATACATTTTATTTTATTTTTTTTATTTTATTTATAGGCATTAGGCACCTTTCTAAACACCCAAGGACACTGTACAATAAATATAGGAGTAAATATAGAACAGTTAAACAATACAAGACAAAATACACACACACACATGGTGACAATCAGAGAGCCATTGCACTGAGTAGAAATCCAGTGCATAGATCGAGATCTAAGCACACTGATGTGAAATATCACTTCATTCGTGATGTACTCAGTGAGAGAAGAATGAGTATTGAGTACTTCCCAACAAAAGACATGGTTGCAGACATATTCAGAAAATCTGTGTCAAGAGTTGAGAATTCTGAAGATTTTCTGTTTGGACATTAGACATATACGTTAACATTGTACATGGCTTGGAATGATGAAAACAAGTGAGGGTTTTGGTTTATGTTCTCATCCAAAATATTGCTTGTATTATTTCATGTTGATGATTATATTCTTATTTGATTGTGTAATGCTCAGACTACATGTTATGTGTGCATACATTGTGGACAGAAGTGATATACAGTACATGCATGGGACTCTTATTTTGACCATTGTTAAATTAATATAAAGGTGTTGGCACCTTTGGTTACTTGGGCTGTATGTGTTTTTGGATATGCCACAGGTACTAAGAAAGATACTGAGAGATCTTTATTGTTTACGAATAAACGAAGAAAAAAATACTACGTATAAATATGGACAGGGAAGAAGAAATCTTTACACAGCTAGCCATTGTTCGTCACCACAGTTATATTAGCCACTGCTAAGAGCAGGGCAATATGATAAAAATAGTCGAGAATTAAATAAAAGTTAAAGTTATTCATTATGTGAATAATATAATTACAGTGTATGGGAGGGTGGATTGTTATTGTATTATTGTTCTGTACACTTCATATACAGTGTACCTTTTTCTTGATTATATGCTAGACTGTATAATGAATCTAAAACTCAATACAAATGTTGACCAAAAGAAAAACCCTAATTGTGAGTCTTTACTGAATCTGTACAAGAATATATAAATATTCTCTGAAGGTTGCAATATTTACACAAATAGTACTAGGTTCAGTGTTCGAAATAAAATTAGATTTTTCCTGTAATTCACATGCAGAGAAAAATAATCGGAATGCATGAAATTATGTCTAAAATTCAACTTTGTATGGGATAATAACCTTCGCCCCCTGCTGAAACCTAATGCCACCCCAAGAAAAAATCTCTAGATCCGCCACTGTTGCCCAACAGCTAAAATACCCGAAAGTGTGATTCAGTCTACTTCTGTTTCGAATAAAGCACACTTTCATCCCTGAGGCCGCCTTCATTCTGACCTGACTCGGTCTGATTTAAGTCTGCGATTTACTCGTCCTGAAGGCAGTTACGCGTTTTGAGCGGATTAAGCCCCAAATCTGGCCCTTTCTCCTGTAAAGAACCCACAATCTGCCCTTGATTTAAGCCTTTCCGAGGGCTGTTAAATCAAATACGTAAATTTGTGCGTTATTTGAACTTGAACATCACGTCATTATGTACAAGCCTGATGGGAAAAAACGTACTTCCGTTGAAATAACACAGAAATATCAATCACGATTAATGAATAACTGAAAAAGCGGATGGGAGTATAAGATTACTAGTTGCCAATAAACTTAACCAAAGAAGACGCACACCTGGACACTAGACTGTTCCATTATGTGCTCTCTGAGTGTTAGTAAGGAGTCGTCATAGCCTCTGAAGGATTGGGAAGGACCCTTCCTACTAAGGAAGCATGACATTAAGGAAAGAGGACACTGTCTCGCGAGGTGGCGGACACTTTGACGCTCGTGACCACCTCGGCTTTTCCACACTGCATGTGTGTATGTGGCGAGCAGGAAAGGAAGTGTGTATGGGCAGGTGAGATTCTGCGTTCAATTACAATGTTTCAGTGCCAGTGATAGCAAATGGACATGGTATGACAACCATCATTCATACAGTGGTACACTGTGATACTGGCACAGTGCTACAGCCCTAGCTGGAAGTAACAACTGTATAAAACAACAACACAATTTCATGTCACTATGAAATCTGAAACTCTGAATTGAATTAAAAACCATAAATGGTGTAAGGACTCTAAATAACCTGTACTTATAACGTTATCCCATGAAATAATGTTTTTTCCCAGTGGCTTTGTGTCCCAGTGACAACAAAAGGTTGTTTTCTGTGGCAGCCCACAGCAGAGCAATATAACATTTAACCTTGTGTTACGACTTGTAGAACCCAACTAAACTGCTCAATTCAATTAAATTCAGAGGGAAAAAATAAGCAACTAACCAGCACCACAAGCATTAGATCATTAAACACATTGTGGACTGCACTACTGTCTAACATTAACCCTGTGGTTTTTAAGGAATCACTGAATTATATTTGAACAGTTATGTTCGCAATGCCTGTGTTATATTTAGATAAAATAATAATAATAATAATAATAATAATAATAATAATAATAATAATAATAATAATAATAATAAGTTATTATTGTTATTGTTATTATTATTATTATTATTATTATTATTATTATTATTATTATTATTATTATTATTATGGAAACTTGAATATGAATATTTAATGTGAATGTTTAATAATGTGATACTTAAAGTAGGCTAAATATTCTCCTTCAAATATAAATCAGCAGTGTTTCTAAAATAAATCATAAACAATGCATATTTTTGTATAAAGCTAGACCAGAGCTAAATTAAATGTGTTAATAAACAATTAAAATAAAATAAAAGTGATCTCGTCTGGATTTGTGTGTATCTCTAATGACTCGCAAAATATGTACATTAGGTAGCTATAAACGTTCAACCCACATCTACGCAGGAGGCAAAGATACCTATTTCGAAGTTATTTCATTTAATCTTCAGTAAAAGTGTGGCTGCCACACGATAAATTAATGAATGATGAATTTTTGATTAAATATAATGTCAAAAATATAAGTAATATTGTAAGTAGAAGATGAATGCAGACAAAGAGAATATAATGAACCTGCAAAAGATGAGCCAATGAAGTGATGGTTAATTACAAGCGCCTCAAAACGTTCTTGTCTTCACGCATGTTGTACAAACAGCAGCAAGTTTATAACAACAGTAACCACATGACTAAAGGCTACGAGATAGATCTGTCAGTTTAGCGAGTCCGAAAGCTGCATTTATACCTGATATACCTCTTTAAGGAGAAACGTCACACCATTTCCAACAGAGCGCAACTCATCCATCCATGTTTGTCGATGAAATGTCCTTATAGCCACCGTTTTACTCCAACCATGGCCCCACCGATGTGTTACTCGGTTTATGGCTTGTTTATTCCAAGTGGGCAGAAATTCCAGAAGCCTGGGGGTCGTTTTAACGAGGCAGGGTGATATACGACGCGCTTATATCCAGAGTTCACGCCGACCGACTGCGCACAGGCACTGGGCTGTGAGTCACGTGTCCCCTGTGTGAAGAGCCTCAGCTAAGCTTTGTGTTCTCATCTGTTTTCAGTGAAACTCCTGTTTTATTACTTTTGAACTGCATTTTTACTAAATCAGTTTCATTCGAATACAGTATAACATACTAGATTGTTTTATAGTTTTCCTTTAGTTATAACCTATATAACTAACCACAGCGGTGGTTCTACAATACAGTCATGAAGAACCATGTTCAAAAAGCATCGAAACCATGGAATTTTAACTGTCTGTACTCGTGTACATGAGGGGGGAAATGTTTGTTTTGTCATGCTAAAATACATCATGATTAATATACTGCAATAGTGCTGTGGTATTTCACTCACTTTAAATATGTGCAAGAAAAAAATATTATGAGGTTTCTAAATATTTCAAAGGTTGTCACCAAAATGAACGCAGTGTACGGCTACATTCTAAAATACACACGTTATCAAAAATAGAAATTACTCACACACTTTAATGACTTACTAGCCAGGGGTGTGTTTCACAAAAGTCTACCTGCTCACTGTTAGCAACTTGTTGGAACCATGCAGGTGTGATCCTAGTGTTTCCCAAAACAATAGTTCGAACTATCGAAGTAGCAATGCTGGGAACTTAGTAAGCGTCTTTAAGACACACAGGTGTTTCCCAAACCCCAAGGTCGAACGAACATTCGCAAACACGCCATGTAGTTCGAGCTAAAGCGCTCGCGCTGTGCTTAAATGTTCTTCATACAGCAAAACATAAACCATGCTCATTGCAACAATCTGGCTTTCTGTTCTCGTGTTACAAAAAAGTATTTTTTACAGTTCACTCAACTGTTGTCGACCTCTTTATTACAGATTTGGCTGTTGCTATTCGTATTTACCAAGATTTCACTAGATAGTATCTAGCATAATTCAAGTGTACTTGTTTCTCCACCTGATATTGTCTGAGGGTTTGTCATTATGTAATGTCGTCCTGCCCCAGCAGAATCTATGATCACCAGCCTGCTCAGACTGATAGTGGTGGGATTTCCACATGACAAAATGGGACGTGTCTTAGTCGGCTTGACTGCTGTTTCCCTATAATCAATTATTTAACCATGTACTCATGTACATCTCGATACTGTGCGTGCTGCCTCCGGTAATACATTCAAGTCAGCAATGTTTTACAGCAAGGAGACAGTTCTAGCCAATAAAACCAAATTATATCCGGTGCCTTTGTGTGGAGGGGGAGGGGGAGAGGGAGGGGGAGGGGTAGGGGGAGAGGGAGGGGGAGGGGGAGAGGGAGAGGGAGAGGGGAAGAGAAGAGAGAGCAGCAGTAGCCCAACTGGGTACTGTTTCTAAGAAAACCTTGTAATTGCGCCTAGACTGCCATAAAGGGGTTCAAGCCGGAACGCAGTTAATAGTCTGGAGACCTTTGAAGTCCATCTGCGACTTGTATTCCTTCAGCACCTCTATGCAGTCTTTCCTGTAGACTAAATATTGCTTAGTTATATTATTGTAGTATAAAATCCACATTATAGAGAGTGAACAGTGGTAAAGTGAGACACTTAAGCTTGATCCTCAATATCTTTGTATAGTTGTCCTTTACTGATCAAAACCTGTTTTTACGTAATCTTTGGGATATCAGGGGCAAAAGATTTAAACCTGTGTAGATGTCAAGCCATTTACTCTTTTACTAGAAACTGGAAAGTGAAACTAGATCCAAATCTGAAGTAAATGATGTTAAGAATATAAAAAGATAAAGCTTCAGGATTTATAAATTATATAACTATAACTATGAAAGCTAGGGGCAGCGTTAGCACTGTCGCCTTACAGCAAGAGGGTCCCAGGCTGACCAGGGCACCATTCTGTACAGATTTTTCCAATTTCCTATTTTTGATTCAAAACTTGACTTTGACCTTTGTCTAAATACTGTGTAAATAAAGTATAAATTTCTTCAAGTATACTTTATTTAAGATAGGTATAACCTGATAACAGCTGGCTAGCAAAAAAGAAAATCTACAGTATTTTGTTTTTTGTTTCATGTTTTTGTACCTTGGACAGGGTTAACCATAACCCAACCATTTACTTTATGCACATTAGTAGTCCATCAAATGTGGTCTGATCACATTAAGGGTGGAGTATTGTACCTAGGCTACTAACTATGCTTTTGTATTATAATCAGTATTGCAGTTATAATGTTGCAGTTAATTGTGTGTGTGTGTGTGTGTGTGTGTGTGTGTGTGTGTGTGTGTGTGTGTGTGTGTGTGTGTGTGTGTGTGT
>JAQLOM010167234.1:5000-11648 GCA_030068315.1 Chrysichthys thysi
GTTATGTAAGTGTCCTCATCATTAAAACAGGTGTGTACATGCAAACTCCCTCGTTCGCACAGTGTTCGAGGTGGCATATGAGAGGATGTAAAACAACCATCCGACTGCTATGATATCTGCAGTTGCTTTGTGTACACAGGTTTCACGGTTTCCTGTATATCATTTCCTGCATTTCCCCATGTACATTGGAAAGATTCATTAGTGCTTACCCTGATCTGCAGTCATAACACACAGGAGGCGTGAAAGCTCACTTTGAGCCCCGCGTGTACTACCTGAGCAGATGTGGGTTAAGTTGTTTTTCTCCAAGGTACAGCAGGTTCTCAGGGGATGGGCTGCAGTCTGCAGCAGTGAGAACCTGGAACCCAAAACCTGTTCGACCACCCCAGGCACATCTTGTCTATTCGGCGGTACACACATGCTTTCTCTCATATTTCACACACACACAAACACATACACACACACACACACACACACGGACATGGGCACGTGCGCGCACACACACAGCCCGGCACCCTGTCTTAGCAGCAAATTGCTTTCCCTTCTGTGTGACCTATAAACTTCACATTGAGATACTCTCCTTACAAGCTTGACATGAACATAGCACATACACAGATGAGTGCAAACAAGCACACCCTCAAACATGGCTCATTGATGTCATTCGGATGCTGCCTGGAGTAAATCTGGTTGTTTGTGTATTGGTTAATAAATGCACTGTATATACTTGTGCATTGACATATTTTATGGCAAAAAAGCCTGCAAATGCCTGTGAAACCAGGGGGGATGTTTATGTATTAATAAATGCATTTTTGAAAAAATCACTTGTGACTTTAGCGTATGAGATTCAATTGACTTCAAGCGATAACTGCAGAGGCAGTGAAGTTACCCTTTAGATTTAGTTTTCATTCGCTTTAGATGTACGAAATAATTACTTACATTTTCAGGTAGTAAAGCACTTTTAATATATTAGCAAAATAAATGATACCAATAAGCATCTTGTGTTAATGGGGCCTTTTTTCTGTAATTATTGTAATTATGACAAATGACCAAAAGTGGAATTTCTTGAAATGTGTGCAAAAAGTACTGAATCCTGAATTGCTTCAGCTATGTGATTTCAGAAGTGTTTTTGATTGTTTGATTGATTGATGATTAATGATGATCATGAGAGGGATATTGAAGTGCTTGATGAAGTGATCCTTAGCTTGCTTTATCATCAGCTGCTGTCTGCTTTTAGAATGGAAGTTCCTGAGTTGTGAGGTTATATTTTCAATACAATCATTTAATGAGTGTGTCTACTTATTTTGGAATATGCAAATCATTTAGATTATCTATTTGTTGGCTATGTTATTATATAAAAACTATTTAGCTGATATTTGTATAAATATCAGTATAAATATGTTTCAAGATTTAAATCATAAAAAAGATCTCTGATTATGACCACAGATGGAAAATACTCAAGGAATTATACTTTGGCCCTTTTCACATCTAGCATCCCGTGACATGTGAATGGGGTCCAACATGTGTCAGAGACATACTGTCATTCAAACCACTCTTAGAGGTGGTTTGGGACACATATGTCCACATAACATTTGCAGTGTGAATGTAAAAGCATACTGATGCATTCCAGATTGGAACAAAGGACCACCTAACCAAGTGGCCATTGCCCTAGCTGGAAATTACACAAACATTGTCAGGCATTGTCATTGTCATTGCGGAATATTAGGGTTGCCCACTGCTAGGCTAATGAACACAGGTAATGCTAGCAGATGGAAGCAGCAGCTTTTTAGCTTCTTTTGTCATCTCCACTTCTGTTCATTTATAAATTTCAGTAGTAAATTGAAACATTTGTACAGTGGCAGCTCACCCATAGGGGCAGGTGGAGAAGCACCCCATCATTTATATAAGCCATTCAACAAATTTAAATCTTCATAAAATCCTTATTCACAACTACATATTTTAAAAATTCCATTCAAATACTAATGACTTCCCTTAAATCACCAATGATTTTAAAAACTATTTAACTAAACAGAAAAAGCATAGTCAATAAAAGCAGAAAAAAGAACAAACTTCTCTTGAAGTGGCCTGGAAATTTTGATGAACTCTGGGTAATGATATCTTGAACACTATTGAACAAAAGTACAACTGAAACTGCTCAAAACTAGCTGCGAGAGTGTATGCTGAATGTCAGTATGTTGACAATTCTCAACTGCCTGTTAAATGGTTACTGTAAAAATATACTACATGGTAGCATAAAGCATAACAAGACAAGTGTTATAGCTCTCAGTGTAATTTTGTTTGAGGGTTTGTCATTATTAATGTCAGCCTGCCCAACCAAACTTTATGGTCATGAGCCATTGCTGCATTTGAAAGATCCAGTACAGGTACATGAGATAGGATTCACAGGACATTTTTGACTGAAAACAAATTCAGTGAAAGCCATATAACATGATATATATATAACAAATGTGTACAACCCCATTCCTCCAGTGGGTATGATGGTATGGTGATTGGAGATGCATTCAAAATATCAGGTGTAAATGGCTGTATGTTTTTTCCCTATACAAAAACACATCACTTTCAACAGATGATAATACCAGGGCCTTAGCTATTACATCTAAGTATTAGCACTGTGGGGCATGTGTACTTTAATTGAGTATTACTGAAATTAAATTCTTATACTATTACTTATTTCGGCTACCAAAAAATACCCTTTTTTTACCCATTCATAATTACTACAAATCTCAAAGGTCCCTTCTCCTCTTAACCAGCCAATGACTGTTGATTAATGAAGTAGAGAGCCATGCATTTTATTTACCTTTCAATTTATCATCCAGTCAAGTTTATCAATGTAGAAATAAACTAATGAATTATATTGATCTTTGTCATCTGTGTTGAGTTTCTCATGCTGCACACTGTAAGTCGAGCAAGAGCTAAAGATAAGCCGCAAGACTGCAGTGTGGACCTTGAGAATAAGCACTCCTGGCCCTATCCTAGTAAAACGTTTCCATATGCTACAGCAAGCAAAGACTTGTATAAAATGAGGCATCTGATGAAGATTGTCTGAACTGAAAAAGTGTGTTGTGGTAAATTTTACTAATCTGTTAATGTTAACTGGCTATATTTTATTTTAAGTTATTAATGGTAAATATTGGTTATTTACATGATACGTTACTTCTGATTAATTAATTATTGAAGTATGTAACGTTAGTCAAGCACATGAACTTAGAGCTTAAATGATTTCATGAAAAATGGTGTACAGTGAATCCCTGCCTATCGCGGGGGTTACGTTCTGGCGCCCCCCAAGACAGGTGAAATCCGCGAAGTAGCGCCGTCACATTTATTTTATTATTTAGATATACTGTATATTAAGGCATTATAAACCATTTCCACTCTCTTATTAACCTTTTCCACACTCTTATAAACACGTCCTATGCTCTTAAACACTTTCTACACTCTTAAACATACATAATTTTAACAACATAAAAATTCTACATGCGTACTTACTGCCGGTGAGGTCACTTCCTGTTTACATCCAGTTTACTAGTTCAAGCAGAAGTGGCGTACACCGCCACTGTGTATTCATCCACTGATGAAATACAGTGCATACTGTTTTTATTTCAATTTAAATGTTCTTTTAATGTTTGAATTCCCTTTTTAAAAAAAAATAAAAAAATTATATTTTATATTTTATATTCCAGAGTCCCGCGAAAGGCAAAAAATTCAGCAAATCAAAATTTGAAAATCCGTGATGCACTGAATCCGCGATACGTGAACCGCGATATTGTGGGTGTTCACTGTATTTTATTGCAGGTAGTCCTCAAGTTATGATGGAGATGCGTTCTGCCACATCCATCGTAAGTCAAAAATATCGTATGTCAACCCACTGTGTTGAACTACTTAGCCTAGCTTAGGTGTCTCAGCCTAGCTTAGCCTAGCTTAGCCCAGCTTAACCTAGCCTACCCAGGAATATTTTCCTGTACAATACATGCTTTTGAATTTCAATTAGCTCTTGAAGCACACAAGAGAAAACCCACGGTAATGCACTGTACAGTATACGATACACAACATAACTCTATGAGTTGTGGGAGAGAGTGAGGCATCGCGCAGGGCGAGTGATCCAGGCATCGTCTGCGTACTTCCGGGTGTCATCCGCGTATTTCCGGGCGTCGTCCACGTACGTCTGAGCATCATCCGAACGTCCGCGTACGTTAAACGCTGTTATGCTGACCTGCCAGCGATGCCTGCCCGCAAATTCGAAATATTTTCTGCTTATATTTTACAATTTTTAGTGGATCACAATCGTCATCGTAACTTCGAAAAATTGTAAGTCGGGGCATCGTAACTCGGGGAGCATCTGTATAAGGTAATTAAATTACACATGCAATATGACATTAACTTAATTTCATGAGTTTAAAACAACAACAGCAACAAAGAACACCTTTAAAAGTGGACAACTTTTTATTTGCATTATTTGGCTGGTCCACTTTCAACCGTGGAAAATTTTGACACATTATCTATACTTTCCCCTAAATGCAATTCGCAGAATTTTTCTGCCCCTAATTATGACACTCACTGGAGTCCATTCAGTGGAGGAACAGGATGCTGTACAGTTTCTTTTTACTACACAATATTCAGCTAGGCCTAACAGGCAGAATATCAATAAGTCCAGCATACTCTTGCAGTCATTACATAATACCTAGAATAATTCCTTGAATTCTAGCAAAAGGTGGTAATTCTGCTATTCTCTAACTAATGTTCACTCAGTATTGTACGCTTTTAAGTGTGAAATTATTTTGTTAGCCATACCTTTAGTAACCTAAGAATATGTGATGGATTACATTATACTGTACTGTGAGTCTGAGCTGCTGGAATATGAATTCTTTCTGGTGCAGCAGCGACATCTCGCCATGTTTAATAAAGACAACGTCTTTCCTCCTCTTCTTCTACTCTGCCCACACTCTGGTCCAACTGCTAATTAACCTAGGGTTTCTTATATAATAGACTAAACTTCCTCTGTGTTTGAGTTGCATGTGTAGTTTACATGTACATTTAAATGTCCATATTTTACAAGGAAAAAAATCAGTTATATATTTTATAATGTAACTGTATTATGCATGTTATATGTAATTTAACTCTTACAGTTCTATACAGTATTTATTTATTTATTATTTATTTATACTCATATAAGCATGTTATTTCTTTATTAGGAAAGAAATTGTTGTACACGCATATTGTACGTGTATGATTACTGACTTGAAATATCATTCATACATAAATGCTTAACTGGACAAATGGTTGAACAGAATGATGTTTAAAGACCCCAAATAAAACGATTCATTTTTTTTGGAGTAGGATGGGGGGGGCGGGGGGGGTCAGAAAACAATGTATACTGTTTTGTACAATTGTTTAGAGGGTCATTTATGAAACTAGCATTTAACATGTTATATAACTTTAATATCATAGCCATGTTTACATCCATCAGTGGTCCATCATTACAGTCCACAGCACAAATGGGTTACACAAGAATATCACAAAGCGTCTGCAAATCCCCATCATGAACAATATAATACCATTCACACCTCTAGCATTAGTGGTATAGCTAGTGGTATGTAGACTACAGTTTACAGAACAGCACGGCATGTTGTCACAGTGGGTAGAGTTCACAGCTCCAGGATACCTGGATTGATCCTGTGCTCAGGTTACTGATGGAGAGTTTCACATTTTCTCTTGGTGTTCACGTGTGGGTTTCCTCTGGTTTCTCTGGTTTCCTCCAACCTTGTTTTAAAAAAAACATGCTTATTATTGTAAGAGTGACTAATCTGAAGTGCCTTGATGTACATATGGTGCTTTGCGATAGAGTGACATCCCATCCAGGGTGTATTCCTTCCTTAGAAATCCTAAGAAAACTGGGCATTCTTAACAAAACTGTGATTACTTCAAAAAAGAATGTAAATGGATGTTTAAAGAATAATTACTCATGTATGTGTGTGTTGTTATTTAAGGATTTCCTGCTACACATTCAAATGTACACACTTTCACGCTAATAAATTTGTAACAATTATTAAAAAAAAGTAAGAAATCCTGTCAAAGCACTGTCATCTCACAGCAAGAAGGTCTTGGGTTTGAACCCCGTGGTTGGCCTGGGTGCCTTTGTGGAGTTTGCATGTTCTCCCCCTGTCCGCATGGGTTTCCGCCGGGTACTCCGGTTTCCTCCCACAGTCCAAAGGCATGTACAGAGGGGATTAGGCTAATTGGCTACTCTAAACATCCCATAGGTGTGAATGTGAGTGTGAATGGTTGTCTGTTTCTGTGTGTTAGCCCTGCGGTGGATTGGCCACACAGTCAGCTGGGAGTGGCTCCAGCTTCCCCCACAACCGTGAACAGGATTAAGCAGCAGAAGATGAGTGAGTGAGTGAGTTGTTTATGCTTTGTTTTCAATGTACAGAGAATGTGTTGGTAGAGTGGGAACCAAATTACAGAACGGGATCAAATATTTTCAGAGACAGACCAAATATCATCTGCATAGAGTAAAATTTGAGTACATTATGCTCAGCACATTTACTGTGTATGGTTAGGATTAAGGATGGCATGTCACCTAAACCCCTAATTATATAAAGTTGGGTCCAGAACAATCAGCACCATTTAAGACAA
>JAQLOM010167284.1:0-11644 GCA_030068315.1 Chrysichthys thysi
ATTTGAAATGTGCTCATTTAGTGGATAAAGGTGTACAATTTCCCAGTTTGAACATTTGTTATGTTATCTATGATCTGATGTGAATAAAATATTGGCTCATGTGATTTGAAAATCTTTTAGTTTTCATTTCATTCAACTTTAAAGAACGTCCCAACTTTTCTGGAATTTGGGTTGTATTTTAGCTGTGTTCAACGGTCAAAGTAACACGGTGTTGCACTGTTGCCTCACAGCAAGAAGGTCCTGGGTTCGATCCCGGGGGTTGACCTGGGTGCCTTTCTGTGTGGAGTTCACACGGTCTCCCTGTGTCTGCGTGGGTTTCCTCCGGGCACTCCAGTTTCCTCCCACAGTCCAAAGACATGGGATTAGGGTGATTGGCTATTCTAAATTGGCCGTAGGTGTGAATGTAAGTGTGAATGGTTGTCTGTCTCTGTGTGTCGGCCCTGCAGGGATTGGCTCCAGCTTCCCCCCGTGACCCTGAACAGGATTAAGCGGCTTGGAAATGGATGGATGGTTCAAAAGTCACATGAGCTAACACCCCATCTGTGACTGGTGCTTGAACTTTCCATAAGTTTTTGGTTTTTTTAAGTTCAAGTTTTCTACTTGATGTACATCACATTAAGTTCTGCAGCAGAGTGATTTAGTGGAAATATGCATTACATTATTTTGCTAATACAATTTTAGTAGCTTTCATGTCATTATAGGTAGAAAACACACTACTGCGTGTACACCTTCCTCATGGTTAGGCATTTGAGACAATGCAAGATCAGTTTTCACAGATGAGACATTAGCTCATCTTTTAAAAAGTCAACAAACAAATGATTTGTCTCTTGCAGTTTTCAGGTTAGTTATAGTTAGTTCATATAAATGTCAGCTGGGTCAGAGGTCATTTTCAGCTGGTTTTTGGACATGAATGCCTGGATAAGTTTGAAATCACAGAGGTTAAGCTAGCAAACAGGGCACCACACTCTCGCTCTCTTGAATGTGACCTGTGTGTAATCTCAGCTCTGACTTTTCCTGCTTTTAGCCCCACATGGACAAGTCCCTCAGTCTTAATGGATGGCGTCATCAGGAGCAACCTGCCAAGGTGGAGAACAGGGTTGCCAGATTGGGCAGCTAGTCAGGTATTTCATTCTGTTCACTGGTCCTGAATAAAATGGTGTAACGTTGATTCTGTTGATCATTTTTTATGTATAATAATAATAAAAATAATAGATGCATCAGTGCCTTATTTTTCCTTCCAAATATGAGTGCATGCTTTCCGGTACTCATTTACCGCCATTCCCCCAATGTGAACTTGGTGATAGTTCTAGGCTGGTGCTAGTCCCGGTTTGGAGTTGGTTCAACTTGTGCACCTTGTAAGAACTGGTTTTCTTTTCCACTGGCTAGAGAGCCACCTTATTACGTCACTGGATACATCAGTGTACATCTCTGCTTTCCCAGCAACGCTAGTGCCAAGCACAACAACAACAGCAATGGTCTTTTTTGGATTATCATCTCTTTTGGATCATCATGTTTCTTGGATTAGGAAGATCAGATGCTACACTAGATGTTTTTATGGCAGTCACAATAAGTATAATTCCACCCCTAGTCCCTGACGTAAGCAGATCTTTGTTATAGGCCAGTAAAGTGTTGGTGCTGCTCTCGAAACAGTTTTCCTGGCCGAGAGCCAGTTGTTTGACTGTCAAAACATGAAGAACTGGTTCGAGATTAGACACAGGATCCAAACCAGTCCTCAAATTACCCTGATGGAGATGAGGTAATTGATACCAATAGAGAGAATGACATGAGTACCTGCCTAGTGTTAATGACTCTGGAGTGTCACTGAACATTTTCTTTTACTCTGTTTATGATGGTTGAAGTTATGATGTGCTGCCAGCAATCAAATGTTAAATAATAATAATAATAATTATTATTATTAATAATAATAATAGTTGTTAATAATAATAATAATAATAATAACAACAATAATAATAATAATAATAATGTTGTTATTATGTACAGTGCAGGTCAAATGTTTTCTTTATTTTTATGATAATGATGGACTATCATTTCTCTTTACTTAGTTGAACCCTTCTTGACATAATATGGATTACTACAGTTGTGGAATAGAGATATTCACTGTATTTACCAGCACTACCTCAACACAACACATCTGATGATCTCAAACTCCTTAAGAAGGTAAGATATGCCACTAATGAACTTTTGACAAGGTACACATGTTAACTGGAAAGCATTCCAGGTGACGACCTCATGAAGCTGCTTAAGATAATGCCTGTCCCCACGGTAAACGCTGGATGCTTTATGACGAAGAGTCCAACATATTTTGTTAAACACTTTATTTACCACATTATTCCATGTGGGTTATTTAAGAGTTTTGATGTCTTCAGTATTGTTCTATATATGAAAGTAGAAAATAGTCAAAATAAAGAAAAATCGATGAATTTTTCCTGGTACTATATATATAGCATTATTATACAGAGGGGCCCAAAAAATGAATACACACATCAACATCAGAAATACCTGAGATGAATTATTGAGATGTATTACTGTATACACTCTCCACACTGATCTCACATCTCTACACCATCCATCCATCCATCCATCCATCCATCCATCCATCCATCCATCTTCATGGCACTTAAGTAAGTAAAGTTCATTTACAAAGCGCTTTTCACAGACAAAATGTCACAAACCGCTGTACGCAATAGATAAATAGTAAAACCAAAATACATAAAATAAACAAATAAATAAGATAAAGAAACACATAGCATACATTAATTAAAACAGAATGGAAAATTAGCAATACTAGATAAAGCATAGTAGAATAAAACAACCATATAAAATAAATAAAACAATAAGATTAATCACGAAACCGAATCAAAGGCCTGGTTGAAAAAAAAAAACAGTTTTCATCTGAGGTTTAAAAGATCCCACAGAGTCAGCTGGATGGAGGTGAAGTGGAAGGCTTTACCAAAGTCTGGGTGCTACAGACTGAAAGGCTCTGTCCCCCCTTGGTCTTCAGTCTCATACGAGGTACCGCTAACAGGTTATGAGCCTGGGAATGAAGAGTGTGTCTAGCTGTGACTAAAAAGTAGTTGGGACAGATAAACAGCAGCTTGTCCATTTAGCGCTCTGTATGTAACCACCAGGATTTTAAAATGAGTCTGAAAATCTACTGGGAGCCAGTGTAAAGAATATAAAACAGGGGTGATATGAGCTCGTTTCCTAGAATGCATTAATCCTGTTCGGGGGGGCTGGAGCCAATCCCAGCTGACTTCTGGTGAGAGGCAGGGTACACCCTGGGCGGTCGCCAATCCACTGCAGGGCGACACACAGAGACAGATAACCATTCACCCTTACATTCACACCTATGGCCAATTTAGAGCAGCCAATCCACCTAATGTGCATGTCTTTGGACTGTAGGAGGAAACCAGAGTACCCGGAGGAAACCCACACGGACACGGGGAGAATGCAAGCCCCACACAGAAAGGCGCCCAGGACCATCTTACTGTGAGGCGCTAGTGCTAACACCACACCGTCATGCTGCCCAACATCTCTACACGCTGATGCCGTAATTCAGTTTGGATTATAAAAACATGGGCACAGATCACCACTACTGAAGGGTGTATACGATTTGTTTAAGGCCGCTCTGGATTTTTATTTATCACTCTAAATGCAGAGTTTCCCTGAGTTATTCCAGTGACCACTAATCCACTTAGGCACACAACTGACCCATACATCTCTTTTTATCATCACCGTCATTTGGCAGACGCTCTTACCGAGAGCGACTTAAATTTTTATCTCATTTATACAAGCAGTTGATGTTCACCAGTGGCAGCTTGGCAGTGCTTATCACCTATCAGTCACGGGTTTGGGAGTGGGGGGTTCGCGAATTTTCAAATTTTGATTCGCGAGATTTTTTTTTGCTTTCGTGGGACTCTGGAATATAAAATCTAAAATATATTTTAAAAAAATGTTCTCAAACATTAAAAGAACATTGAAATCGAAATAAAACAGTATGCACTGTATTTCATTAGTGGATGAATACACAGTGGCGGTGTACGCCACTTCCGCTTCAGCTAGTAAACAGGAAGTGACCTCACCGACAGTAAATACGCGTGTAGAATTTTATATGTTGTTAAAATTATGCATGTTTAAGAGCGTAGAACGTGTTCAAGAGCATAGGACGTGTTTATAAGAGAGTGGAAATGGTTTGTAAAGCTTTAATATATATATATATATATATATAAATAAATAATAAAATTAATGGTACGGTGCTACTTCGCGGGTTTCACCTGCTGGAGGGTGCCGGACTGTGACCCCGCCATAGTCGGGGTTCACTGTATTCCCTATCCCTCCTCTGTACGTGTCCAAACCAGCTCAGTCTGGCCTCTCTGACTTTATCCCTAAAACATCTCACATGCACTGTACCTCTGATGGACTCATTTCTGACCCAGTCCATCTCTTTAAATCTTGAAATTCATTTGGTGCAGTTACAGGTTGGTGAGGGATTTTAGAGAGGTGGAGGATCTGGCAACCTTGGCTGGAGGGCAGAGCTGAGTGGCCGAGCTGGGAGAACTCGCTGAAGGGTGTGTGTGTGTGTGTGTGTGTTTAATCCACCTGGATGACATCGGGCTCTCCAGCTGTACGGTTATTTGCTGCATTCCCCCACAGGCCGGGCGGTGTGTCCCGGGTGTCCGTGCTGAGGGACTCGCTGTTGGCCATGTTGTGTTTGGGGAATGTTGTTGTCAGACTCCGACACTTGGACAGGCGTTTGCTCATTTCCTGTTACTGAGTTCTGGCTACAACCCTTCCCCTCCTCCCTGAAAGTTCCTTCTGGGTGAGTAGTGTTACCCGGTTATGGTGTGTAACCGACAGACTCTCGGTTTAAACCTGTGCTCAGGACGGACAGTGAAAGGCGGAGGCTGACTGAGGTGTCCTGGTGGCCGCGGTCTGAACGCGAAACCGCGGCGTTTAGCCTCGTCGCTAGCCGTAGCTGACTTCAGCCGGTCCTCAGTAAACACTGAAGGCTAGTTCACCTCTGTGAGCGGAACACCGGGACAGGGAAGAGACTTTGTGCCTCACAGCGACTTCCTGTGGAGTCCAAGCAGATAATCAAATTGGAAACCAGGATATGTTTTCACACAGGGAGAGAGACGAGATGCGCCGTCCTCAACCGCGTTATACAATACTAAATAGTGTGGAAGGGCGTATGACGTCACCGAGGGCTACCACCTGTGCGCGCGCGATATTTAGCTGCGGAGTGTAGTTCCCTCGGGTGCGGTTTAGGACGCGACCCGGGTCCAGGAGCAGGGTGTGAATTTGCCTGCTGATAAAAATCAAGGTGTTCTTCCACTTGTTTGTTTGTTTGTTTGTTTGTTTGTTTGTTTTTCTTCTTCTAGGCCTAGGCGACATGAAACTGAATAAGTGTTATCTGAGTGGTTGGTTAAGTGCATAACCTGCTGGGAAAGTCAGCTTTGGGCTGAACAGGGGGAGAGAAACACAGGGAACAGGGTGCAGAAATATGCCCCACTTTCACAGAGTTAAATAAACATATGCATCAATGTTTAACCTATGAACATCATGGTGGTATTATTTTAAAGCTTTTTTGCAAGCTCGTTCCAACAATAATACATCCATTTTTGAAAATTTTACTCCCATACCTAGCTGAGCTGCTCACACTGAGACACCATGTTCACCTGATGGTGCTGGAAGTTGGAGGGTTTCTGGGTTATCAAGGCTAAATCATCAACATCATACACTACTACGACTCCTGTCGGCTGTTCCCTTCAGTGGTCACCACGGCGAATCATCCGTCTCCATCTAACTCCATTCTTTGCATCCTCTTTTCTCACACCAACTAACTTCATGTCCTCTTTCACGACACCGAGTGTCTGTTTAAGATGCTGATTTCCCTCTGGCGATACACACGTGACGTGTCACTGCGTATTCAATGTTACAATCGGGACATTAGAATATCTCGAGCCTTTAGTCATCAGATTAGTGAATTAATAAGGCAGGTGGAGAGTAACCTTCTGGGGATGAGTGGCTACCAGTTTGACTGGTGTGTGTATTTGGGCAGAGCAAGCTGGGGAGTCTTATTTGCTCTGACTCATACAGGGTTTATGGCTGTAGTGACTTTTTTTTTTTTAATGAAATATCATGTACTTGAAACTGTGCACTTGGATTGATTTGAAATCCAGGGAGATGAACGACCTCGTCTGTCTTTCCAGCTTTTCCAACAGTGTGAACTGTTAGACCTGTACAGGAATTCCTTGCTTTTGTCCCTCGTAACAATTCCGATGAATTTGCATGTGTAAAAATCTGGCAGTCAGTGAGCTTTGTTCTGAAGAATTTTCTGTAACATTGCAACCTTGTTGTGTAGGATGCTAAATAGCGCTTGATAAAGCGTGTGAAGATGAGCGTGACCTCATGGTTCCTGGTGAGCAGCTCGGGCACACGCCACCGACTGCCACGAGAGATGATCTTCGTTGGCCGAGAGGACTGCGAGCTGATGCTGCAGGTGAGACCCTACATAACACACATGCGCACACACAAACACACACGCAAACTACTCTGCACCAGGGGTCCTGAAAGTTCTCAAGGGTTCCATGAATCAAAGAAGAGTCTGCAATAGTAGACTCACAACTGCCCATTATTGTTATATGAAGGAGAAGCAAAAGGTAAAGCTGTTGTTTAAATTACGTGATAAACCAGAGAGCTAAAGACAAACACGGAGTGGCGACATCCGACTTCTCCAGCGAAGAAGAAATTCAACATTCAGCCCTCCCCCAAGAAAATCATGTCAATGTTCTTTTGGGACATGAAGAGTCTATTGTGGGATGTTTCCAACCACATGAGCAAACCGTAAATAATGCAAATTCCTGTGCATTGCTGTGAAATGAACTTAAACCTGCAACTCGCAGCAAAAGAAGAGGAATGCTGTTCGAGACAGTCTTCACAATGCATGTCCTCGTACTGCACCAGAGACCGCTCAGGTTCTAACGTCTTCCATGTCCTCCTTACAGCCCAGATCTGGTGCTGAAAGATTATCACATTGTCCACTGAAGGAGGTGCTGCGGGGTCGCAGATTCACTTCCTTTGATGAAGTAAAGGAAGCGGTGCTCACCTGGCTTTGGGAGCAGAAGAAGAAAAGCAACTACTCCGTGGGATACAAAAGCTAGATAGAGGATACAACAAACGCGTTGTGTTGCACGGGGACTGTGTGGACAAGTGATATGTTAAATTTCTCAGTTACTTCTATTGAAGTTGGTAAATGTATTTTGCTTTTCCTTTTTAATTCTCTATCATGCTGTTACAGCCCACCATTATCACTGGGTTATATTTATGATCAAGGTTTAGTCACGAGTATTGGTCTGTTTGACCAGTCACTTTTTATATTTTTATTCATTCAAACACAGAGATGGGAATCGAGATCCGGTTCCATATGGTCCAATCCATTAATATGGTGTGCCTCGGAGGTGATCGATTCCTTTTAGCGATGCTGGCATGCTTCTCTGACAGCTGCACATTACGAAAAACTTCTGCGTCATAACATCATTCTCTACATCTGCGCTACTGGAAACGAGCAGTCATGGTGGAGGGGAGAACTCTGTCCAAAGCGTGGCTTCTAGTGATGTGTGCCAGCTTTAGGATATGGCTGTCCGTGCTTTACTGGCTAGAGTACGGAGAGAACGTTTTCTTAACAAGCGTAACTTGCTGATTGTAAGTGTAAGATACTTCTGTGTCTGGGCGTGTCTGGCCGACTGACGAAACAGTGTTGGAACCGTGAGCTTTAATGAGGAGAAGCAGCAGAGCAAGTAACACTTCAGACCTTCAGGAGATGAACTCACTCTCACAGTCTCTCTTTCGCTGTCACTCTCTGTCACGCACTGGCTCTCACTCTCCCTGTCACACTCTCTCACTCTTGCTCTGTCACACATTCACTGTCTCTCTCTCACACACTCTCACTCACTCACTGTCTGTCACTATCTCACTCACTCAATCTCACTCTTTCTTTCTCTTTCTCGCACTCTCACTGTCTCACTCACTCACTCTTTCTCTCACTCACTGGCTCTCTCTCTCTCACACTCTCACTTACTGTCACTCTCACTCACTCACTATCTCACTCACTCTTTCTCTCACTCACTGTCACTATCTCTCTCACTCACTATCTCACTCTCTTTTTCTCACACACTCTCACTCACTGTGTGTCACTATCTCACTCTCACTCACTATCTCACTCTCACTCACTCACTCACTATCTCACACACACTCTCTCACACTCACTCAATTTCTGTCACTATCTCACTCAGTCTCTCTCTCTCGTGCGGTCTCTCTCTCACACACACACACGATATTTTGTTCACATCTAAATAGTGAACATTTTGGTCAGGAAGAGGAAGCTGGCTAACGTTGATTTGGCTGACGTCATAGTGATACAGTACTAAGGTTGCGCATCAGGAACAGGTTAAATCCTGGAACTGTGGACTCTGTCCCTTTTGCCCACAGTGCGACTAAACACTAAGCTAACATGAAAAAAAAACAGTAGGCTACTACTTGTTTAAATAAACAGACTGTTTTTAAAATGAATTAACCCAAACCAGTGACCAGTTGTCTTCTAGGTCCCCTTAGTTTTAAAATGTGTAAATTTTGTTCTGTTTATTTGATCATGATGTTTGTTCTGGAGAGAAAATTCCCAACACGGACTGCTAGTGATTGCGCTTCAGTAACATTATAGATAGGGGAGAACTGTAACTTCCACCATGTCAGCGTTTTTACTGCAAGGGCCTGATAGCAGTGTTTGGAAACACTCACTCACTTCCCCCCACCCCCTTTCTCCCTCTCTCCCCACTCCCTCCTTGTCTATGTAGGCCACTGCAAACCACTCTGCCTTTGAAACTGTTTATTCGTTTCACATTTATCTGCGGTTAGTTTATAATGCTTTCCTCGCCACAGTGGTTAGCTCAACTAAAATAAAAGCTCATCCTGTCAACATTCACGTCCTCACCCGTTACACAAACCTCAGCCTTTCTCACTCCCCCCAAAAAGCTTGTGATCTTTTTGTATTAAATGCTCATTCTTTATGCTTAGGTGAACCCTGGTATGTTCCTCGCATGCCTTCTGGCCTCAGGCTTTTTGTTTGTGCTAAACAATGTCAACACATGAAACAATGCATCAGAAACTCTACTGGCAACCGTGGTTTAGAGACATGAAACATGAGGCTCCTGTTTGTTTCTAGTGACAGTCGGAAATGTCTCAAATGAGTATTGTTTAGGCTAAATTGCTATACTTTACTAAATGCTGGATCTGAAGTCTGCACACCCGTTAAAATTGCAGGTTTTTGTGATATAAAAAAAAGAAAACAAACTTTAATGTGAAATAGCAACCAATAATTTTCAAGTTAAAAAAAAAAAAACACAAAAAAACCCCCAACATTTTAGGGAAGAAAAGGTTCAACTTGGACTAGCCTGGTTGCATAAGTGTGTACATCTTTTCCTAAGGTGGCGTGCGCCTGTGCTCGATATGAACCAGTTGCATTCAGACTCGTGTTTGAAAGTAATTCATACCAATGGCTTGCAAAGCATGTAGGAAATCTCACCGCTGAAAGGTATCGATCAGGAGCAATCGGTGTACAAAAGCATTTCTGATACATTTCTCTGTCAACAATTGGAGACAATGAGGCATCACCGAGACATTATCAAGAACAAGACCTCCCTCTGAAATAAACAAAAGGACAGGAAGAAATCTTATCGAGAGGCTGCTAAGATTCCTGCAGGAATATCTGGCAGGACTGGTCATACTGGTCACTCCCTACATGTCAAGACAACCTCTTGGATTCATCTCATGTCTGGGATAGGGTGACTGGATGGAAGCTTTCTTACAAGAAACCCAAAACAAAACAAAGCAAAGTTCTCACCTAATGTTCCCTCTAATTTTTTTCAGGATTGAGCAAATTGAAATGTTTAAGTGGCATGCTTCGGCACTATGAGCACTAGGATGTTGCGGGGGGGTGCTGGCGGCGGTGTTAAAATGTTGCGGGGGACTGCGCGATCTGACAAATCATGTGCGCGGCATGTCAAAGAGGCCTGCGTGATTGCGCACACGCGCAACTTGGAGGGAACATTGTTCTCACCCAAAGAACACCATGACCATGAGGAAGCACAATGGTGGCAGCATCATGCTATATGAGTGCTTCTCTTCACTTGGGACTACTGGAATCTCACCTTTCAGCACAAAAACCACCCAAAGCACAAATCCAGAAGAAAGCTGATGATCGATGTTTTGAAATGGCCCAATCGGGGCCCAGATTTATATCCTGTTTAAAACCTGTGGAATGACTTGAAAGGGCTGTGCAGAAGAGATGTCCCCACAATTTGATAGACCTGGAGCATTTTTTTTAAAGGAAGGAGTGGAATGACTTGAGCTGGTACCCTCTTGCCCAGAAAGACGAGCAAAAGGTGCTTCAAGAACCTATTAGTCAGGAGGAGTGCACACCTGTGCAATCAAGTTTCTTTTTCTATTTTTCCCCTGAAATTTTTCGATTTGATCTTGAATTCTGTTGGTAGCAAAATCACGTTGAAGGTGGAAAAAGACCCGACACGATTTTATCTTGGTTTTGGGATCTTATTTTTCTTTTTTTCTTTAACTAAAGCGAGCAACTCCCGCAGTTCCTGTTCGGTGGACACGGGTTTCAGTACAGGGCAGCATTAAATGTCAAACAGATCCTATTCGTTGCCTTGTTCTGCCTTTTTTTTTTTTTTTTTCTTTTTTTTAAAAAGTGCAGGACAATAAGTGGGACATGGTAAACAGGAGGTGGAGGAGGTTTCAGAGCTCTGAGTTCTTCCCTGGCTCTGGCCACAAACTCACAGAGGCGTCTCTGATGAGCTCTAATGAGGCTGCAAATGAGCTTGGCTCCAGAGCACAGCTTCCCCCCGATGTGTGGAAGATAAGGCTGCGAGAGATAACGGGAATAAAAGCGTGCCTGTAATCGTGCTTTCCTCTAGACACTCACTGCTATTTTAATTCCTTTGTTGCAGTTTCGACAGGAAATGAATACATTTTGATTTATTTCTGATTTCTGTCAGGTTTTGTGTCTGTAACTGAAAGCGGGATTTAATCTATGGTTTGTACACTTGCTTCTGTGTAGATAATGGAATGGTATACACAGAAAATTACTAAAACGAAATAAAATGGTTCAGATAAGCAACGAGCGAGACTGAATTGTTAAAGCCCTTACAGTTTAATGTATTGTAAGGCGGCAAAAACACAGTATTTGTACATTTTTTTTTATTTATTTTTTTTACTTTTTTAATGTTATATGTTGATAAATAAAAAAATAATAACCACTACCACGTATTTCCCACACTTAACAGGTGCAAGTATGACCGCTTCTGATTGCCAGAAAATTTCAAGGCAAAATGATGTTAAGGAAGATATGATAAATTATTTAAAAGTGGTGCTTTTGCAAAATTCTCAAATTTACAGTGTGTGTATCTTCTTATATGCTTAGAAATCATAGCAAACACAGCAATTAACATACAAATTTGGGCTTAAGAGACTTGTTCTATGTCAAGGTTTGAAATATTGACACATCTTAGCATTCAATAATCACATCTCGGAAAACCAGCGCTTCAAAGGGACT